>JANZLD010000003.1:45293998-45308024 GCA_026413575.1 Erythroxylum carthagenense
AAACAAAAGATTTTTCTCTCTCACTAAACAACACTCTCTTCTCACACCCGAAACCTTAAGCTCTTCTTATGCTCTACTTCTCCTCCTTCATTTGCTTCCCTTTTATAGAGATCTTCATGGGTGTGAAAGCCTCCAAAGTGTGAAAGCCTCTATTGGGTGTGAAAGCCTCCATTGAGTGTGAAAGCCTCCAATGGGTGTGAAAGCCTCCATTAGGTGTGAAAGCCTCCATTGAGTGTGAAAGCCTCCATTAGGTGTGAAAGCCTTCATTAGGTGTGAAAGCCTTCATTAGGTGTGAAAGCCTCCCTTAGGTGTGAAAGCCTCCATTAGGTGTGAAAGCCTCCATTGGGTGTGAAAGCCTCCAAGCCACCATTTTTGATCACCGAAAGTAGCTGAGATTTCTGACTTTTCATTTGAGCCAATATTCAACAATGGAGACATAAGCCAAGATAAAACGCAGTTGCACAGTAGAATAGGAGTAAGTAAACGATGGTTTTAATATGCATTGGCTGTAAAGACAGAAGGGGAGAATATAACAGTAGCGTGGACGAACAGGGAGAAATAAAAACAGATAGAAGGAGGCGCTGGAACCAGAGGCGTGGTCTTCATTTTTTTAGGAAGGTTTCAGACAGCAGCGATTTTTTGGGAGTTCTCTTTATTCTTCAACACCGGAGATGGAGATGATGGCTGGTAGGGACAGCTTGAGGATGGAGATGGAGGGCTAAGCTTCCAAGTCGGTTCAACGGGGATGTTGATGTCAACTCAAGATTAAGCTATTTTATTATTTTAATTTTGTAAAAAAATTTTGAATTGTTGTATTGTCGGTGCTGATTTGATTGGAATGTACTAAAACATTGAATGTAATTCGTAATCGTTACTTTTGATGTTTGTTAGTAACACCTAATATCATTATGAACAACATAGCTTAAGTTAGATAACTTAAACGTGTGAGGTTACTACTTATAGTGATCGCTTTTCACATCGTGATACGGCTGTTAAATTAAATCTATATATCATATCTTCGGTTATACGGTAGTTAGGTTTAATTAATAATCATATTTTGATTAAACAAAACTTAAGGAAAAATTGAGATTAGTAGAGTTTTCTATTAGTCTCAAATCGATAGTCTGAAAAGAGTTTGTAAAGACGTTAAGATGATGAAATATGCTTGATCATGTTTAGGCCGAGATTGAACTTAGAATCGAACCTTACATATATTCAACAGTTTAATCATTTTTATTGCTTGTTTTATTCTGTTTTCGATACTTTACTTTTATTTTATTTTCTAAATTGCTAAAAATCCAAACTTTCAATTTATATTTTCCTTGCATCAATTAATTTCCTTATGAAAATTAACCAAATATTTCTTGTGGATTCGATTCCAACTCACCATAACTACAAATTTTAGTATGTAGAGTCAAGTAAATTTTGCAATACACTCAATACGAATTGTTAATTGTGTCCGTTAAGATATTTACTATATCTCAATTATTTAATTTTGTCATTTTTGATTATTAAGTTTTCAATATAATGTTTAAAAATTCAAATTAAATAAATAACACTCCTTATTTGAATTGGATTATAAGATAAGACTTGAAGAAGTCAAATAAAAGTCTATCTTGATTGCGAGTGTATCAAAAATCACGTTAGTTTTTATTGAAGACTTTTAGAAGGCTGGTGTGTGGTGGTTGCGTGTGTTGTATATGTGACCCTGTATTTACACAACACCATGGTTTTTATAATTTTTGGGATATAAGATAAAGGTTCAAGTCTACTCCATGCAACGAGGGATTTGGAAGGACATTGATGGACAGTGGCTAGACTCCAATCTTGTTTCTTCTAATGACGACCCAACTCAGCGTTTCTTGAATGAGGTAATTCATTGGTTGGGCACAGGACAAAATGATGAGAGTTTGATTATTGGTTTCGATGTCTTTCGTGAGAGTTTCAAAGCCATGAAGTTCCAAGGGATTTCACTGGAAGTATCGTACATGTCGTTATTTGATTGCGTTAGTGTATCTCATCGGTGTTGAATAAACTGTGCATTGTGTGTTAATTGGGTTTTGAAAAAATATATAGCCGAAGTGTAGTTGAAGTGGGGCATGAGTTCGGTGCTGGAATTTTTCTTTACCGTAGCTTTGTGTCGGTGATTACGTGAATTAGCTTAATTATTGTAATTGTAACGACTTTCAAATTTATTTTAGTAGAGCTTTAACATTTTGGATTGTTGTTCTTTCTCTTTTATCTTAAGTGTATTATTGTTTTATTCTTAGTTGATTGATCATTTAAGTTATTTTTATTAATTGTTGTTTAATTAAAAGTAGTTTAGAAAAATCCTTTGTTGAGGTTAGTACGAAATGGTCATATTATTGGGTGTGAAATTCTTTCATGAGAAGTGAGGTTGAGAGATAGTGTCAAAGGTTAAGTGGTGTCGACTTAATAAAGTCTTAGGTAAATCTACTGTACTTCGGTAAAAGTGATAAGCTGGATAAAAGCTTAGTATACGTAGACAAGGTATGTCGAACTGCATTATCAAATTTCTGATGCTTTTTATTATTTTGTTTTTGATTGCTTTTGTTTTCGTTTGTACTATAAACTTTCACAGTAAAATTGAAAAGTTTGTGAAACTACTACCTCCTTCTGTTTTTCAGCGTCCAAAATTAATATATCATTTTCATATCAGATATTTTATAGATATCATAAATAAATTTGTGCCTGCCATCATTTAAGTGGATAAGAATGATACCTATTCCAAACTTGAGAGTCATTTCCAAATGTCACAACACCTTGTATTCTTTTATCAAGATCAGAGAACATATCTCGACTTCTACTCATATAGTTGCTTTCTCCTATGTCAAGGTACATTGTGCCATTAATAAAGTGAACTCCATTTCTTCTTGATGACTTTTTGCAAACTTTACCTTCTCATTCACATTTTTGCTTTTGTTCTAACAATTTGATTCATAGTGCACATATATTTTGCAATTGTAACATTGAACTTGAGCATTGTCATGCTTATTAAAGGAAAAATTTAGCTTCCTTTTTTTTCTTAATTGCCTTGACAATTTCTCCTCTTTCATCACGTCCATTGCCTCGGCCTCTATCACGCTCACGACGTCAGTGGTTTTTACCTCTATTGTTTATAGTAAGCTTGTTTTTAAGAAATTAGTTCAAAACTTCTTGATTCTTTTTCTTTCTTAACCTTTATTCATAAGATTTTAATGCCCCTATGAGTTCATCAACAATCATGGAATCTATACATTTTGATTCTAAAATTGCAATGACAATATAATCAAAGCTTGGAGTTAAAGCTCGAAGAATTTTCTCTATTACTCGAGCATCATTCAAAACTTCTCTATTTCTTTTTATTTGGTTAACAACAACCAACGTTTGAGTGCAATAATAGAAAATGTATTCATTCTCTTTCGTATCAAGAGATTCAAACTCAAAAAAAAGAGTTTATAAATGCACCTTCTTTACTTTATTAATGCCCTTGGGAATATTTTGAAGAATCTCTCATTTCTCTTTTGAAGTTATTGAACTTTCAACTTTCTCAAACACGACATCATCCAAGCATTGGTGGATGAGAGTGAGGGTATGTTAATCCATTCTTTGGTCTTATGTAAAGCCTCTCTTTCGGTAGGACTTAAATAAGCCTCATTTGGAGGTCTCTCATAACCTTTCTTATCATCTCCGATACATCATAAGAGGCTAGTGGAGTCTTTATGTGAATACACCAACTTACATAGTCGTCTTTGCTAAGGCGAGGGAATTGGAATGGGTACATGTCATTTGTCGTCCTCTTTTTTTTTTTTTTAATGGCTAAGACAGCCTAGCTCAGTTGTCACTTTGTTAGAACAAATATAGTGGAAAATGAATTTGCAAATTTGGAGTGAAAGATGGCTCGGAAGAAAGGAAGCTTTCTATTATAAGCTCTTCTTATTTTTTGGAGCTTAGCTTATAATATGAGACTCATATCCTATTTATAAGTCATGGGACAGTTTTAGATTCGACTGTCACCAACGTACATTTAATATTTTTTCCAACTTCTATCAGTTAATATAACATCCACGTAGCACATCATTAGATTATTCTAAATAGTAAAATTTAAATTGTGGGCTAAATTGCAGGCCATAAAAATCAAGTTTATTTTTCTAACAAGATTAAGCCAGAGAGAACGACAACAAAGGGTTTTGTAAGGTTTTGTAAGGAACAATCACGAACCATACTTTAATAAACAGTATGGAATAAAAACATAAACGCTCTATAGTTTGAGAATTCTTACCAATACTGATCTGCCTATAGCCTAACCAGCGACAAGTATGAATCATTTCGCGAAAAAAAAAAGTTTTAACGAGTTTGTACTCTGTAGTGAGGCCGTCACCAAAAGGGAAGCAGTTTCTCTGTTCCTATAAACCAGTTCAAACCATGTTTTATTAAATCTCATCCACACAATTATATAATACCTACATAAATACGTTCATAAAATTAAATATCACAAGGTTGAAATTCGTAAATAGCACAAAGGATTTCAAGTGCACGGTAAGAACATCCCTTCGTACAAATCAAAGATTTAATAACATGCTTAGGTTGAATTCAAAGTGTCTGCTTAAAACTTCTTCCATGACCTAAGCCTATGATAGAAGTTAAGGACTAATGATACAAAATAGTGTACATCTTTGGGCAGGAAACAAACAGAACAAAGAGTTCATGCACCAAGGAAGTACGCAAAATGATGACACAACACGCAATCTCGTATTTCTGTGAACCAACATATAAATATTTATGGTTCCTAATTATGATGTCACTTTTCATCGTTTTATTAAATAAACTCTCCCTGTCTCTTGATCATTGAAAGTCTAAAGCCCAAAAACACTTCAACATTTGATTTAACAGGTATGTCGACAGACGTTCCACAAACCAGAGCTAAGACTATATTCTAATTCTTTGTTTCAAGTCTAATTTCGGACACTTGAATCTGAAACCAAAACTTAAAAATTCAGACCCACCAAAATTATACCCCATCATGTTACATCTCTCCAAATAAGTTAGTTATAAAGGCTACTCTACTCCAAGGTTCCAAATAATGTCCAATAAAGGCAGGAGTAAGTACACTTCGAGGTTAGATAAAGGGATACATATACGAAAATTACTTAAATGCTGGAAAAAGGATGATCTTTAAGTAGTCACTCATTATATATGATCAACATAAACATGCATACGGTGATTGAAACGTAGTGCGGCTGATCCATTTGGAAGATATGGGACGACTAGTAAGGTGCAAGACGGAGAGCGCAAGTCCATCTGCCTTGGATCTATTCTTCTCATCAATCCATTGTTGCCTCCATCTCCTTTTCTTTTTTCCGCTTATCAGTTTCTCTAATTAACATACAAAGCTGATTGATATTGTCTATTATCATGAGGAAGTGATCATTATTCGACTTCCACTCACAGGAACATCTGTTATTGTTTGGAAGAACAAATGGGCCAAACACATCGCTGTGTGTCTCAAAACATGCATATACCTAACAATTTGCTGTGCAATCAGTTATTTGTGAGCCCGAACCCTTAAACCTGGGATTGATCAAAAGCATAGGTAGGAATTAGGCAACAAATAATCAAAAACCACTTATCTGTCGCATTTTCCCTCCAGCTGTGATGTAAGATATATGTGTCCAATCAACCGAAAAAGATACATTCCAATCAGTGTAAGTACAAAACACTATTATTGATAGTTTAGTGTAGCAGACAGCAAGTGTCCTTAGTCTGAATATGGCGAGTTGAAATCTTCAATCCGTAGTGCCAAGTTAAGCTGACCTTGACCTTGACCTCCTGCTTTCCAGTTCACAAAATGTAACAGCAAGGGCTATCTTGATCTTGACTTCATGTTTACCAGTTTACTACATCGCTCTTCATATGAAGCTGGAACAAGTTTAAGCAGTAACAAAGTGAGGACGATTCAGTATCGAAGAGAGAACAAAACCCAGTAGACGTCATCTTTACAACTAATAAATTAGATTCCAGCTGAGCAATTTTTATTGAGCATTAATTCAAGTAGCTCAACACATATTAATCTAAGTTTTCTAACATTAAGTACGGCACAAATTTCAATAGTCTAACTAATAGTGCTTTGAACCTGTCACAATAAATCAACTGAAACTCCATTCATTGATATTGTCCAACATGTAAAAAGACATGAAGGACTTACGTTCAGTTTGCCTTGACAATAGTGGAACATGAGAAGAAGTCTTTTTCATTAGTTTGCTTGACGTGCTTGCACCTGAAAAGTCAAAGAAAAGGAGGATTAACAAAAGAAAATGGAAATATGTGGTTGTTTTAAGAAAAGGGAATAACTTTCTGTACAATTTGGAAGATGCAAACAGCTAAGAAAAGCCTCATGGAAGATAGCAGCTTGTAGCAGGTACATTCGGCATTCATTATCCAAGTGAACACGTACAGCTTGCAAAGCATCTGGGCAAAATTCAGCAACATAAGTTATAATTTGACTACTGGTTCTGGTAATCATTAAGGTAAATGGGAAATGAAGTGTTAAGGATGTTACATATTTGAAACTGATATTGCTGTATGGAACTCCTCAGAGAAAATGAAGTAATTTCATTATGAAAGGTTTGCTTGATGGCAGTTGCGAGAAATTTTAGCAATCTATGTTGTACAAAATAGTGAAATACAAGAACCAATTTCCAAGAACATACAGCTGGCTGATGATGAGGCATAAGGCATTTTGGTATAAAGAAGTCTCCTTGGAAAATGAAAGTAAAATTGAATGCAGATGCATGTTAACTTGCATCCTCCCTCTTCATAAAACTGAAGATAAAAATATAAAATGAAGAATTGAAGTTCAGTTCTGCCTGTAATAGTATTTCATGTATTCAACATAGACCAAAGACAACAGTGGAAAGAACGGAAAAAGATAAGAGAAAAGGAGCCATATGGATGAATGCATTTCAAGTACCTAATGAACATTTAAACTTCAGGCCTTCAAATTCACACGACTGAAGAACCAATGGAATATCTGGAGCCATGAGGTACTGGGGTTTCCTTGGTGTTTGACGAATATCTAATAGTGCATCTATCACCTAGCATTTGAGAAAATGTTAGCTTTTCCACATAATACAAAGTGCACCATAAAGTGAATACTAAATTGGTGCATTATATGACACGGAAGACCATTAATAGCTGATTCGCATAGTTAAACCAACAATAGTCCTTCAATGTTACAACATAAATTAATAGAGCCATTTGGCTGATTAGTGGGGAAAATCAAGATAAAAAATTCAAACTAATGAACTCTCCTTGTTTAATAATGCTACCAACATGCAGAGAAAATTGTCCTGCAATTGTAACATCAGAAGGCCAGAATCAAAAAGCTGTCATTTCCAATAGAAGTTCTGTGGATATTGAAAGCAAAGCTATAGAATGATAACACATATTAACCCAATCCTCTGACTTATTTCATGCATTTAAAGTTAAAGTGGAAGTTCATCTAGAAGCATGCGTGTATTTCTTACATCACCTACAGTAAAACTCTCTCTGGCCATTCACCCAAGCTCATATTCAGGAAATGAACTATTAAGAGCAAGAAAGTATCCCAACCAAATTAAAATGTAAAGGGAACAAAGAAATAGTTGTCTGTGCAGAAGTCTTTATCGTACAAAACTAAAAATTGAAAACATAATATAACAGTACACATTCAAGACCCTCTGGTACGCACATCAGGAGATTCAAGACCTTGGCCTATCATAAATAGCACTGCAGCCATGCACCGGACTTGATGCCAAAGGAAAGCTCTGCCCTTAATTTTTATTGCATAAAGTTGGCTGTCTCCAATTCTGTAAAAAATTTATGCTCAAGTTGCAATAATTGAACCACACATTCAAACACAGGAAAATTTTTGTTGAATAGATATGGCAGTAACTCTTGCAATCTAAAAACAACAAAATAAAGTGAATCATGTAGGATAACTACAAAATTCTCTTGGATTCGCAATTGAAAGATACATGGTAGGTTGTAATGGAATGGGTATGGAATTGAAGAATGTAGTGTAAAATGCAAGGGGGATTATGCAAGTATGGATATGATTTAAACTTGAGTAAGCTCCATAAATTATAAAGCTAATGAACAATCAAATTAAAAAACTAATGAAGTACTGCAACAATACTACACAACTTATTACTTGCTACCAAACTTAACTTTTAACTTTTTATTGCTCCATCGGAAATGTTCAATATCAGTGTAGTCTCTGCATGGAGACTCATAAGGGTGTAAAAGATAATGCATGTTGTGCATATTCCTATTCATTATTGTTTTTCTTCACCTCTTGTATTCCACATCAAGATGACGTAAAACAATTCAAGATCTACAGGAAGCCATAGGGAATCCACCATAGATTTAAAATTGCTATTAACATACGAAGCAGGACAATGTTTTATGAACAAGTAGTTACTGCAAGACATGCTTTATTGCAGCCAATGACAACATGGAGACAAGCATTAAGAGAATATACTTTATAAACAAAGAGGCAAGGGAACAGAATTTTGCACACAAAGCAAGGAATTTTGAGTTTTAACCTCTGATCACATGGATGGATTTCAAATAAGGATATGCTTCGCTTATAATTACAAACATTTGCCACGTCCATCTTACAGAAATTTCTGAAGTCATGTTCCCCAATAAATTTCTGACCTGCTATCTCCATATCCTGATGAATGATAAATGAAAAAATACTGAATGTATCAGCACTATGCAAGTATCATCAAACCATTTAAATATCTGTGGGAAATAACTGCACACCAAAATATTCAAGGAGTCACTCCAAAATAAATATTTATACTCCCTTTGCAAACAACTGAACCTGCATTAACAGACAGAAAGGAACAAATATTAGCAACATCAATTACCAACATAACTTGAAGGAGACACATTATTAAGCTACTTAGAAGGACCTTGCACTGAAATCATTTGGAACAGGACACCAGCCTATAATTCGAATATCGCTTGGGAGGGCTCGATTCAAC
This sequence comes from Erythroxylum carthagenense, assembly GCA_026413575.1. Taxonomy (NCBI): domain Eukaryota; kingdom Viridiplantae; phylum Streptophyta; class Magnoliopsida; order Malpighiales; family Erythroxylaceae; genus Erythroxylum; species Erythroxylum carthagenense. Next base: position 45,303,031 of record JANZLD010000003.1, read on the forward strand.
ACTCTCACATAATCAATTTCTCCTTCTGAGCAAAGATAACAACATGGTGATTGTGTGAGTTTTTGCAACAAACTTGAGATTTTTTGCACATTTTACATTACTTCAACAATATTTTAGCGTAGTTATTAATCTGGAAATTTCATTATGATCTTTAATAACATATAAACAAATGTTAGTCAATCTAGTAATTAGATCCTGTCAGTGAATCCATATACTTGGTATCATGGGATTGATCTAATTCATATTCCAAAAAGGGAGCTGGCAAATCAAGAGATTTAATTAAATATACTTGGTAACATATTTATTGCTAAACTCTACTAAGAGGAATGAGTGAATTTCGCATTTTCAGAAAAGACAATTCTTCAAAACAAAAGAAGCCTTACAAAAATCAAAGTCATCTACTCTAATCGATTACACAAAGAAGAAGATCTAACCATTTTGGTCTTCTAAATTAGTTTCCTCTGAATTTTCATTGCCTGTATTAATCCTTCTGAGCTTTGATCGTAAAAATAAAGAAATGACCTGCATTAAAGATTTATGATGCTCCAAAATTCGGATGCATCATCCTAGAAACAGGCTTAAAAATGTATTATCAATAAAGCAAACTGAGATGTATTGATGAGATCGAAAAGAGAACAAAATAGCAGCTTTCGAGATGCGTTTCTCTCCAAGGAAATAACCAAACTACTACAAATGCATGCCCCCCTAAATATGCTCTATCCCAATATAAACCCAATAACTTTGACATTCCTCTAACGAACATGACACAAAATCCTTTTGGAAACATACCAAAAAACAAAATAACAGACTCAATACACATGTCAATTCTCACTTCATCAACAGTCCTTATTGATCCTTACTCTATCATGCTCTTCTTCTTTTTGCTATATGTGAATTTGACCAGAGGCCTGTCACATACCTAGCTTTAGGCAAGGACTATTATGACAATGTTTGGAAACGTATATCATTATTCTTTATATCATTATTCTTTCCCATTCATCATAGGTGGGACACAGAACAACTCCATGACTGATGACCATCAAAGGCATTTATTGCAATTTTTGGAAGGCTGAAGCTCAAATTCTGATGTTGGGAAATTTAGTGAAGTATATAAGTTCATCAGGGAACTCTTAACCCTACTCTTCCAAACATGTGTCCACTAAAATAGAATACTCTTTAGACTATTCTTTGTCCACCAATTTAAGATGTGAATAAAGTACTGTCCCAATTTCAATTTTTATGACAAAAAGGTGAAAATGATATGCAAACAGGGATTTATTGTCTTATGATAAAAGCAAACATTCTTCCACGATAAGCACATCATTATTGACATTGATTATCAATAGGCAAATATTAGGTTGTTTCATTGCAAATTTCAAAGCAACAATTACCAAGTAAGCAATAGAACTTTAACAAGCAAAACTAGTAGTAAATCTCCCAAAAGAACATGGGGTTTATGTTCTCTTTTGGATTAACCAACTTACTTGACCAACAGCAGAAACTCCCTTGTCTGTCCTACCACATCGTGAATATTGTATTTCTTTCTTTTCACCAACTAAAAGCCTCGTCTTTTCCAAAGCTTTGAAAATCTCAGACTGCAAGAGACACAGAATTTAAGAAAGAAATAAATTTGCAGAGTTGGTTTTGAATTTAAATAATATAATTTATCTACCTTCTTAGATGTTATTAAATTAATTACTTTTAAAAGTAATTAAAATAATAAATGAATTAATAAAATATATATTTACTTACCATATATTAAAATTTTCTTGTATTTTGAATATTTTTCATATTTATTAAACTAATATAAAAAAAATTCTAAAATAGTTTTTACAATTTAAAAATAAGATTTCAAGTTATTAATGCAATATAGATCTTTTACAAATATAGATCTATTAATACAATATAGATCCTAAGAGAAAAATAACGTGCCTTACAAAAAATGGTAAATGAAAAGTTAAGATCCCACCGAGATTTGAACTCGGGTTACTGGATCAAGAGTCCCATGTCCTGACCACTGCAAATTTATTTCTTATGAAATTCAACAACTGACAAGCTTATATCTGATCTTCTAAATAGTCTAAGTTTATAAAGCTTTCTAATTGATCATCTATCAACCTCGGCCATGTATTGTCAAAGGATAGTGAAATGTTCATTTCCATCCTTTAAATAATACCTATGGTTTGAACCATGAAACAAAAGTCCTACATGATAACTAAACAACAAAAGTACCTCAATAGTTGGGTCCATTTGTGCCTCTGAAGCAAAACCATAAAACCTGAAACAAGTTAAATTTCGTTACCCTATAGTAGACTATTATGAGTAGTAAATGGCCTCCTGTATATGCTCATGGAAAAGAATAAGGGGAAATCAGGTTAGGATCAACCTCATAATGCATTGGTTTGCATCAACAATTGAAAATTTTTAAATACAAAAAGGTGAACTTGTGTCAGTTTTCGTTCTTTAGCAATTTATAAGGGATACCTAAACTTTACTTTTGTGGATGACAACGTATGCAACTTCCAGACCTACACTCTAAATACATCAAATTAATAAATAGAGTTCAATTATGTACCTTTGACCAAAGTACATGACCTTTAAAGCAACATGTCTCTTCAAATGATGTTTCATTATCCTTGTTTCATAATCTGTAGGAGAAGGTAAAATCACAAGGTGGAAAAAAAATGATAGATCAGCGTAGGAAACCTTGTAATTCTTAATACAAAACCAAATATTAGATCATATTATATATTTCAATAATAATTGAGCTTTAACATGTATCAAACTTGGCTAGAATAAAAACAGAAAATTCCAAAGGAAGTCTTTAAAAGGGCACAACCCATTGAGTGCAGCACAAGAGAGTGTCATCAACGTATGTTAAACACTATTATGTTTTGTATTATGCATTGATATACCATTGCCAAGATATGCATCCAAAAGAGTAAATTTGATGTACCTTGACCTACTATGATCTTCAACAGAGGTGATTCATCATTTTCACTTCTCAAGTTTCAGTTTCTGACGTAAATTAATCTCACAAAGTACAAGTGCAAATGAAGAACTATAACCTAGTAGTAAACTGAAATGTGTTCACATCATCAGCAAGTAAAAGAAAACAAATTACAGAAATTTAAAACTAGTGGAATCCCATCAATTCAATATGGAAACAGTTATTGACAAACTGGCTATCAGATTTTCAAAAATGAAAAATAGCTATCGCTTTCTAAGAATATATCTTGGACCAAATTTAAAAGTCAAAACCTCAAAACAAACCTTGTTTTGTCGAAATTTTCTCCTCTTTTTTGGCCTCACTTATTGAATTTCTTTTTCCTGTCTCCTCCATTGAACTTTTGTACTGCGGAGCAAACTCATGAAGCTTTTCCCCCATCTGCAGGACAAATTAGTAGTGTTTACTGGAGCTTAACTGAAAAGGCAAACTAAACAAAGGGAAAAAAAACCTAAATAGTACACTTGAAGAAGAAAACAAATATAAGCAAACCTCATTACAGCGGCAGTTGGAGAGTCTCAAGAATAACCTAGCACTCTCAGACTCCAGTTCCTGAACGCAATCAACCGGAAAATGAACTATCGGTTTCACTTGGAACACGAAAGGCCAAAAAGCATAAATATCCCATACGTGCCTTGACTCGGTTTTGCAGAGAAGCTATCTGGGTTCTTAAGTCGATCACCACTTCGTCTTCTACTAACAGTGACATGGTCAGCTGGCCTTAGTTGTTCCCTTCCGCGGCAATAAGATAGTCCCGTGCGCAGGCACTTTAGTGTTCAAGGTTGACAGTCTTCTTCTGTTCTACCGCATTTTTATTTTTCTTTTTTAATCTATTAACAAATTCTGTTGGATTAATTTTTCAAAATTTATAAAATCCATAAAACTTGATCTTGATTTTCTATTTTAGTTTTCTTGTTATAATCTGATTTATTATTAATTAAATAGATTATTTAAATATTTAATTAATTATATACTTTTTAATTATTTAATGTTAATTATTAATGAAAATTATGACTAAGATAATTTAATTATTTATTTTTATGTTTATTTAAATAATTAACTTTAAATTTTGGAAAATATATATATAAATAAAATATTTTTAGATATTTTAATAAATATACTTTTAATTGAAGAAATTCTTTAAAATACATAAATTTCAAAATTTTAAAGTAATTATTTATAATTTTTTAAAAGATCAAATATTTAATTATAAAAAATGATGATAACCCTATGTATAAAGACGAGGACCCAATGGATCAGTCTATAAATTCTTGAGACCTTCAACACAGACAGTATCTTGGCATAAACCGGTTTGGTTCAAAAACAACTGCCCTAGGTGTTCATTCATTCTATGGTTGGCTATCTTTAAAAAACTGCAATAAAAGAATAAACTTCTTTTTTTCTATACTCTTAACCATTGTTCTCTATGTATGTCGGACTATGAAGCCAATGAGTATTTGTTTTTTGAATGCCCATTCTCTAAAGAAATATGAGAACATTGCCTCAACCACTTCCAAATTCTCATTCCCAACATGACAAGCCTTCAATCCATCCTCAATTGATTTAATCATTCAACCTCACACAATAACCTTCTCCTTATTCTACTATCCACTACTGTTTACAACATTTGGACTGAAAGGAACTCAAGATGTAACATCCCGTCACCGATGGGAAAGATATTATTAGTAAATTTGGATCGGGTTGTGATTTTGAACATGAAATTCGGTGTACATGCATAAAATGGCCTCTATACAAGATTGTACAAGCACTCGTGACAATTTCCGGCTTTTGTGTTTTTGTGAAAATGTGAAATTGGGTGTTAATTGAACTGGAGTGATTTATTATATTCAGCAATAAATTGCAAGGTGGGTACCAATGAGATGTCCGGTACTGTAGATGACTGTACTATAGACACTCCAATTAAAGATATGACTTAGGAAATTTGTTTTAGCATGAGCTATTAAAATGTGGAAAGATTTATGAAAGT
>JANZLD010000003.1:45326036-45340569 GCA_026413575.1 Erythroxylum carthagenense
TCCCTCCCTTATGAGATGCGCGTCTAGATGTCACGTAGGACGTCGGGCACGCGACTCACCAGGGAGGGGTTCCAACAATATTATTGTAATCTATAACTTTCATACTTGTAACGAAATCTTTTACACAATATAGACATTGATGCAAATTTCTTTTACAAGTAATGTAATTCTGTTGATGAATTGATAGTTTCATTTGTGATAATAATAAACATAATTAGTGACAATACTTTTTGTAAGAACCAATTTTCATTTTTGTGACGAAATGATGTTAACACTTTTTTATTAAAATATTAGTGACTAAGAAGCAATGGACGCTGATAAAAAAAATCATTAGTAACAAATATTTTGTCAGTATTTTTAATTATTTTAGTGGCGATAATGTTGTAACAATAAAATGAAGTACTATTACGACTTCATTCGTCATTACTTTATATTATTTTTATCAACAAACTTTTCATAAATATATGAAGTTGCTGTGATTATATAGTGTTGTCATACATTCCATATGTTTTATTTTTGGCACTTTTGTCACAATATAATGAAGTGTTGTTACAATTTTATTCGTCATTATTTTATATTATTTGTGTCAAAAAACTTATCATAAATAAATACAGTTGTTGTGACCATATAGTGTTGTCACACATTTGATAGATTTTGGTGTCGGCAATTTTGTCACAATAAAATAAAGCAGTGTTACGACTTAATTCGTTACTACTTTATATTATTTGTGACGATAAACTTGTCATAAATATTTAAAGTTATTGTGACCATATAGTTTTGTCACACATTTAACAAGTTTTAGAGTCAGTATTAGTGTCACAAAAGTTTTACATAATTGTGACCATTTTTTAAATTAGTCATAATTTCATTAGTGACGGAGGTATTTGTGACGGAAGGTGACGACTTCAAATATTGGACACTATTAATAATAGTGACAAATATTACTGCTTTTAGTGACAACGTTTGCTTTCACTAAAAATATAATTTCTTGTAGTGATGGGTCACATATAAAGAACGAGTTGAAGAAAGTAAAGATATTTACATTAAATTATACTTGATTGTAAAGTTTAAAAAACTTTATTATTAAATATGAAATATTTAATAAATAAGAATTAATATGAGATAGTGAATTTTATTTGGTTATAATTGATATTTGATTAGAATTATTTGTAATTTTAATTAAAATTAGAATTAAATTACTAAAACGTCTAAAATTTATTATAAATAGGCTTAAACTCTAATAGAAATAGTACTTCTTATTGAATTCTTTTTGTAAGAGTTATAGAGTTCTCCCTACTTGTTTTGTTGATACTATTAAAAGCCAGATACTTATGTAGTTACGACTGCGGTAGTTGAGAGAAACTAGTTTCAGAAACAGTTCGAGAAATATGACAAGAAATGATCAAGCTTCATAATAACATATGAATTAAAATTCATGCTTTTTATGATTTATGTTTTAATCATTTTAAAAAAATAAAATAATCTTGGTCTTTAGGAAATCAAAATACAAAAATTTTATAATTATTCCGATACGACTGAGATTGGATCCTTTCCTGATTTCCCAGCATAGTTTATTCTGGATGTGATTTTCGCTAAAAAACCAATTTGTGGGTTAGATTCTTTGTTTTGTTTCAGCAATACATAGTTTAGAAAATGAGACTTGCTTACGAAATTGATAAGCATCTATAAAGTATAATAATCATACCAGAGCTTACGAAAGTAAGCATAGGAAAATGAGACTTCAGGAGAGAGGATTTTGAGAAGTTGGGATCAGGATGGACACATAATTTTTAAAAATAGATAAAAGTGAACTTATCGGGATGTAAGATATGAATGAATAAAGTATATTTAAGACATGTAGGGTATATATAAAAAAGAGTTCTATAAATAGTTAGTAGTTGAATTCGGTTATAACCAGCATATAATTAATAGCATGAATTAAAACATTCAGTTACTAGACCGCAAGCTTTCCGGACCTTTTCCCGTTTCAAAAGGCACACCAAAAGGCACTCTCAGCTGTTGGATTAGTAAGATAATCTTAACTATTACTTTCTAACTACTGCTCCCTTTTTCACCTCCTCTCTATTTCAATGAAACCCAAACAGTGTAATCTTTTCATTTCTCCTCCATACAATTAACGCACCCGTAATTTGCAAGTCTTCAATTTTGTAAGCTTTGATCGCCGGCGAGCGGCGAGTACTGATACCTTCGAAGGTTAGCATTCTAAGTTTTTTGCTTGGTCGTTTGTTCTTTTCGAGTCATGTTCAAGTAAGAATTTCTTAATCCTACTTGCATGAATTTGGATAGGATGACATAATGCCCTTTGACAATGTGTACATCTATTCACCATCTTATATTAGGAATTGAAAATTGTATCAGTTTTTGAAGGATTAGTGGTGATAATTTTTTGGTCCTTCAACGTTTATGTTCGTTTGTCCAAGTGGGATTGCTCATTAGGTTTAACCATATGAATTGCTCTATTTCATGGGAAGCATTGTTTTTCGAACATACTTCAACAAATTAGCAAGCATCATTCCATTCCAACTGCATTAATGGTGGGATGAAGTCATGCACACTCCAAGAAATACTACAGTCGATATGCTTCACTTTTTCGTTTCTGTATATAACTGTAAGGCTATAAAGCCCTAGCCATATTTGTAGTATATTCACTAATTACAAATAATATTAGGTTTACAATAGTTTGCACTTTACATTAGTATAACATAAGGATTTAGATGTCAAGAAAAGAAGAGGTTGCAGAGCCTCGAGCTCCAGATAGTAATTACCTAGTTTGATTTATTACTATAAAATAATTTTGGACATGAAAAGATATCGAGATTCATATACATTACAAATATTTGGCAAAGAAATAAGAATATAATATTTATCCTCTAACTTTTACTTATTTGGTTATTAGAAATAGATAAAAGAGAGAATAAATTTTATATGGTCGTAGACTTTTATTCTTAAAGGTAAGCTGAAATTAAATATAAAAAAAGAGATAAGAAAATATTATTATAATATTGTCATTTATCAGAATTATATTAATTATTATCAAAATATGATATCGTCAAATTTATGTTAAAAAATTATACTTTGAACTAGACACTTTAGTATTTCACATTCGCTATTAATCATTTTTATTCGACTATAAGAACGTTTTCACTTATGTTTGTCATATGTATGCTCAAAGGCATAGCGAAAGCAAACCACAAAGTCCTGTTAAAATATTCATCAATTTTCATTTATTATTTATACAGTTCCTTCGAGAGAAATAGCATTGTCAATGGCAGATCTGAAAACAACTTAAACATTACATATGAAGTACAAATTCACGCTGCTGATCAACATATATGTCTCTGCGGAGTAGTGATTAAGTTTTGGAGTCAAAAGTGTAATTGCAATGGAGTACAGTGATGGGTTTGTATCGAAAGAGCATCGAGAGCTTGCAAGATCTGCTTCAGAGAGTGCAGATCCGTTATCTGTTTTCCCATTAGAGCTCTCACTGTCTCCAAAGTCTAATAAAAGACTGTCAAATTCACCAAAGTCGCCGAGGTCCCCAGATGGTCAGGGAAAGAATGGAACGAGCAGAGGAAGTCCAGGCAAGGGAAGTTCTCTTAAGCAGGATAGACATCCACATTCTCAGATAGATGAACGACCAAAAAACGGTAAGTCTCTAGCTAGAGAGTTAATGACAAAACATGCTAAGTGCATGCCTTAAAATACTTGTATTAGGAACACAATACGTTAATGCTATTTAGTAGTATATATATTAAATTTTGATAATAAATTTTATCTAAAAATAGGGTTGAGAATACAATAAATAATTTAATGCAAACATTTAACGACCGTGTTGATCTATCTGATAGGTGGCTCAGGAGGTAAGGGTACATGGGGAGGACTGCTTGATACAGATGACAACTTCTGTTTAGATCCTAATGACCCAAACTATGATAGCAGCGCGGTAGGCAAAAATTTAAGGAAAAAAAAGATTCTTAATTTAATGCTGTTTATTTACTTACCTTCCTAAAATCATAATTTGAATGGCTGCTTACGATTGTAGGAATGTAATGATATTGGTACGACAAATGTGGATTTCGATGACTATAAAAAGAAGACAACAATCATAGTGGAGGAATATTTCACGAACGATGATATAGTCTCGACTACCAATGAATTAAGAGATCTCGGAATGCCCGTATATCATTACTATTTGGTGAAGAAACTGATTTCTATGGCTATGGACCGACATGATAGAGAGAAAGAAATGACTGCCGTGTTGTTATCATCTATATATGTTGACATAATTGATCCCGCCCAAGTTTACAAAGGCTTTGAGAAATTAGTGCAATCAGCGGATGACTTAATTGTAGATATACCAGACATTGTTGATGTCCTCTCATTATTCATAGCTAGAGCTGTAGTTGATGACATACTCCCACCAGCCTTTCTGAAAAAACAAAAGGCGTTTTTAGCTGCCGACTCAAAAGGTTTGGAAGCCCTAGAAAGATCTGAAAAATGTTATCTAGCAGCTCCTCTTCATACAGAAATTATTGAACGACGATGGGGAGGCAACAAGAATAGAACGGTCGAGGATGTAAAGGCTAAGATAAACAATTTGTTGATAGAATATGTAGCTAGTGGTGACAAGAAGGAGGCTTTTAGGTGCATCAAGGATTTAAAAGTACCTTTCTTTCACCACGAAATTATTAAAAGAGCTCTTCTAATGGCCATGGATAGGCAACAAGCTGAAGGAAGACTACTTGATTTGATGAAAGAAGCTAGTGAAGAAGGTTTGATTAATTCTAGCCAAATAATAAAAGGGTTTGGTCGAATGATTGACGTCATAGATGACTTGTCACTTGACATTCCAAATGCTCGGTGGTTGCTACAGTGCTTGATCTCCAAGGCAGCATCAGAAGGTTGGTTAAGTGCTTCATCTTTGAAGTCAGTGTCTTCAGCATCAAGAAAGCAAGATATCGAGGATAATGACATTAAAGTTTTCAAAACGAAGGCTGAATCTATCATCAAGGAGTATTTCTTGACAGGAGATATTTCTGAGGTCAACAGTTGTCTTGAATCAGAAAACAGATTTTGCTCATCAGAATTAAACGCTATCTTTGTTAAAAGACTTATCACTTTGTCAATGGATCGCAAGAACAGGGAGAAAGAAATGGCTTCTGTTCTACTGTCATCTTTGTGTTTTGCAACAGAGAATTTCATGAACGGGTTCCATATGTTGATAGACTCTGCAGAAGACACTGCCTTGGATCATCCAATTGTCGTTGAAGATCTTGCAATGTTCTTATCTAGAGCAGTGATTGATGAAGTATTAGCCCCTCAGCACTTGCAGGAACTTGAAAATCAATTTTTGGGTGGGAACAAAGTCATCCAAATGGCAAAGTCATTGCTTAAGGCTCGGCTTTCTGGGGAGCGAATTTTAAGGTGTTGGGGTGGTGGAGGAAATGGCAAGCATGGATGGGCATTAGAGGATGTTAAAGACAAAATTGGAAAGCTATTAGAAGAGTTTGAGTCAGGAGGGGATGTCAAGGAAGCCAGTCATTGCATAAAGGAGTTGGGGATGCCGTTCTTTCACCATGAGATCATTAAAAAGGTTTTAATAGCAATCATTGAGAAGAAGAATGAAAAGTTATGGGGTTTGCTTGATCGATGTTTTTGCAGTGGCCTTATAACCCAATACCAAATGACCAAAGGCTTTGAGAGAGTAGCAGAATCTCTAGATGACTTAATTCTGGATGTGCCTTACGCTGAAAACCAATTTGTGCATTATGTTGAAAGAGCAAAACTTGCAGGGTGGTTAGATTCTTTGTTTTGGTTCGACAAGTCAAGAAATAGTTTAGAAAATGGGACTTGCTTATGAAATTGATAAGCCCCTGATATAAACTATACTATCTCTTAACCCTATGTTGTTGTCATTACTGGTCGACTTGTACAAAAGAAAAAAGGTACCTAATTATTCAATTACTTGTCAGCTTGTGGGATGCTGAAACCACTATCTGAAAAGTACATACAATACGGCCAAAAACAAGAGAACAGAAGTCTTCTTGTACAATGGTTATAGACTTTCTTTTTCAATTTTCATTTTATTCCTCAATTTGATGTCGTAGAAACATTTTGTTCTTACGGTGAGAAATGATGATATTGCTAGTTTTAATAGAATAATTACGGTATTCCTTTATGCATGGCAGCATTAACGATTCTATAATTTTCGCCAAACTCTCTGTCATAGCTCATGCATTTTGTTGCTTCTGCTCCAAAACTTTCTACTGTAAAAATTGTGTTCTTGTCTTCATTTCAGTTCATGACAAAGCTTTACGCCAGTATATTACTTATTGTTTTAATTATTCATTAGCTTCTTTGCTGTAATGTAGTATCTGGTATTATCATCTTAAGTTTTTGATCATTGAAGAAAACTTAAGAGGAAATTAATAAGATGAAACGAAACTTCTCTTCTCGGTTATAATATGCCAATAGTTTCATACATAAGAATTAAGTTGGTTCATGTCACTACAACAGAAATGTCATTTGACTATGAAAAAATTCGTGAGCAAAAGTCGTAATAACAACGATATTCGCTGCCAAAAATATCGCCAAATCCTCATGGTTAAAAACCACAGGCAACGTTTTTCTCTAATCGTGGCTAATAGTTTTTGCCTACGCTTTATTTTTGTAGCAAAAAGCTATTAGCGACTTTTTAGGAAATCATCGCCAATAAATTTTGGTTACACTTAGTTTTCATAATTAAAAATAACTAAAAATTTTTAGCTATATTTTAAAAAACATAGCTAATTGCTTTTACCTACACTAAAAAGTTTTAGCTATGTTTTAAAAAACGTAGCAAAATATTTTTAGCTACATTTATAAAATATAGTCAAATTTTTAATGTACATTTTATTTAAATGTACTATGTCAATTATAATTATTTGTGACATTTTTAATCTATATTATTGTATATAATATTTAGATTATTTTTGTTGTTAATTTATTATACAAAAATATAATACAAAAATAATTAATAATTTGAAGCATTTAATATAAAAAATAAAATATCATTAAATTTGATCATGCACAAGATTTTAATTACAACTTTAAAAATACTTATATGCAAAATAAAAAATAAAGATATTAGTTTACAAGAAATAATACAAATCACTCATCCTCGTTTTCATCATGACTACTTTCATAATCTGGAACAAGTTATGTTTTGAGGTACTTACAATGCTTGGTCATCTTTTTTCGAGTATGTTGTAATTCAACCCTAAGCATCTTGTTTTCCTTTTTCAAGATTGGCTTAAAGCCAAACCCAAGACCTTTGATATATCTGGACCGTGCACCAAACATTTTGTTGCAAATGTCTTCTACATTTGACTCATTTTCCTCAAACATCGATGTTTGCAGCAACTCTTTCATCTTATTCTAAAATTAAAAAAATCAAAATCAATATTCAATACAAATGTTATTAGTTCGTACTTCATAAATAAATAAACTTAAAATTTAAACAATTTTTTATACCTACATAATTATTTTGAGCTTCGTCAGACATCCACCGTTGATCTTCTTTATACTAAGTGAGTTTGTAGAGTGTGATCCTATCACACTCTTGTCTATGTAGTTCCTTCTCGCTCTATTTTATGGAGAAAAAAAACAATGCACAATAAATAATATAGTATTTATTGATATAATTATAACTTATAAACAAAGATCTTACATACTTATTTCGTAAGACAACAAATGGCTTGGAGCCTTGATTGTGAGGAGTTTTCATTTTTTCTTTTGTTCACCTTGACTTTCTCTTATTTTTTCTAAATAAAGCAAAAATTCATTAAATTATCTAACAAGATTAATAGAAGCAAATGTAAAGGAAAAGTAAACAAACCTGAACGTTGGGAGAGGTTCAATAATCACACAAATTGTTCCAATTTTCTATAGACTTCCATTCTTGAACATGTCTCCTTGCCTTTGCATTAGAAGGAAAAGATTTGTAATATTGATGTAGCCTATAACAACGATCATTGGTTCATTGTTTTAATAATGAAGTGACAAAGTTTGAAACAACATGGTTGTTGATGTCGACGATATTCAATTTCATCTGTGAACAATAAGTAAAAGTGTAATTAATCTTAAAATAAGTGAAACAATATTATGTATAGATAAATAAATTAAAATTTTACTGAAACTTTATCCAAAGCATTCTCAAGCAAGTTGTCATGCTTGTATGTTTTAAGTAAGGTAATTCTATTTAAAGTTTTATAAATGTTTGAAACGAGATTGTTATTAGCTAAATTTATATTTATAATTAGAATCATTGTTAATAATATTTAGTTTGATTTTTTTGAATATAATATTAATTTTATTATTGATTTTCATTTTTTACCATATTGTAAATATTTTAATTATATTGTAATTAATATAATTATATATGATAATTAATGTAAAGATATATGAACATATACATAATAATTATAATTAATATAATGAATTATGCATGTATAAAATGGCCTCTGGAGAGAAAACACCTATCCTACAATAAGCATTGTCAACAAACATGGTCAAAATGACAACGTAACTTATAACTACTAATAAAGAAAAAAATGATAACATTGTTGTAAGCAGCAGACAAGGTAATCTATCAACAATGACGTTTTATAAATAAGATAAATAAATTCTACCCGACTGAAGAGTCTTCAGATGCTTCCCAAATAGAGCTGAAATATCTATGACGATCTTCTTCTTTAAGTTGGTTAAGTTACCAGGTATGGGTTCTTCTATCTTGCTTCTCACCTTTTCTTCTTCTTTTTCACTTTGGTCATTGTTCTTACATCCATTTTCTGTGTTATTTATGTATCTTATTGATTATCTATGGTTGGCTTTACTATTTTTGTACTTTATTTTATTTTAAAGACTGGATTCAAGAAATTCAAGAAATTTGTAGCTTGTTCCAAATGTAAAAAATCTTTTTGTTTATCATGATGTAATTTTGTCAGGTCTCCGTTATTTCTCTCTCCATTATTTCTCTATCTTTTGGACTTGTTGAAACTTCTATTCATTTTGATATAGAAGCGTTGGTGGAATTGTAGTAGAATTTTAAGACTCTTCCAACTTGTACTTCTATTTTCTTAAAAAATTATATGAATCTTTATTTATAGGGATTTAAAGAGATTTTTTAATATCGTTCAGATGTCAAGTGTCATCTTGTAATTGATTATAAGATTTTTTCTTTTTTTTTAAAATCCCCCTTCACTTATGAAATCAATTGTAAATTATACCAGGTGAAGCCTATAACTAGATAAGGCAATGAAACATTTTCTAATTGAAATTTCTGGATCACTGTTTAATAAGTCATCCATTCACTTTGAGAGTATTTTAAAACATATTGATATATAATACAAAATTAAGTAGTTACCTTAACAATATTTACTAATATTCCTTGCGTACTTAAGTCAACCACTCATTTCAAAATTGGTACCAATATGTTATGGATTTATTTTTTATTTAAAAGATCTATATTATGGCATTCAAAGAATTTTTTGTCCTTTTATTAAATATAATACTATAATTATATTCTCCTTTTTTTTGTATCTTATGTTAGTATTTAAAACATAATGAAGTATAGAAATAGTGATCTAGAATAGTAGATACAAAAGTTAACATTCTTAACCTTATCATGTGAAGTATCTCAACTAATAGATCACAAAATTTGGGATTGTAGAATGTTATAACATTCAAATAAGAAGTCTTCTATTCTTTGAACAATACAATTGTATGACCTAAACTAGCAAGGTACCACACACATAACTCTTATGCAGGAATCTAAAGTTAGAGCTCTTACCTTATGGCGTCACTCCTCCAAGAGGTCATAACGCCTAATCATCTACTTTCATCACTGGGTGCGATGGGAGATATTAGCCAAAGCTCAAATACAGAGGAAGACCCACCGAGGATCCCTAATTAGAGAAGTTATGAGTGAAAACGAATGAGAAGATGAAGAAACTAAGCTCAAATTAGAAATCCCTTACCTCCTTAATCGATTGGAGAAATAGTAGACAAAGACTTTCGAGCCTTAATTCGGAAACTTCTGGAGGAATTTTAGTTTAGGGAATTTAATTTACTCATTTTCAGAAAATCCAAGTGTTTACAGAAGGCCGTATGTAAACACGAGGTTATTTTATGCCTCTATCCTACGATGTTGTTTGGGCCATTGGTTTGTTATCATTTTGGTAGGATAAGCATTGTACTGAACTCCTTCTCTTCATTTAATTCAATTCAATTTTTTTAAAAAAAGTCTTATATTCTTAAAGATGTTAGATCACTTATTAATCTTTGTCATCTGCTTTGAGTTTTATTTATCTTTAATGGTGACTAGAAAACATAAAATGTTATTGTGCATGGGATTTTTAGATGTATAAATAAATAAAGTTTTGATGACTTTGCTTCTTCTGTGAATATTTTGTTACTTGAGTATAACTTCATATAAAATTTTCATTTCCTTATTAAATTTCACACTTTGCTTCTATATTGATTATATTTATGACTTGTTTTTCCTTCTATTGACTTTTCAAAAAAAATGTTAATATAAATTTATTGCGAAATGTCGACGTGACAACTAGTTTCTAATGACAAAAATGAGCTCCAATGGGAGAAACATAGCAAAATTCTCCCTAATAAAGAATAACTTGGAGCACAACAAATCTCATCATAAGAGAGTAATCACCCTTTCCATTTAATAGCCGATCTTCTTCAAAGTTTTTAGTATCATTTAAATTAACTTTCTTTCTTTATTATCTATACCTCATTTTCTGTTAGGAAGCTATTAAATGAACGTCTAATTATATATACTATGTGTTTTGTAAAGCTTTCTCGAATCTTCAAAAGAATATAGATGGCAATGGAGGTGTTAGCAATGTCCCGATGATTCGTATAGGATTAGGAAAATCGATTATTTTGGAGCAATCATCGATTACAAAAACTATGCCTGTTCATTGTGATGAAGATTAAGTCATTCAATCGGGTATGATTGTGATCAAATTTAGATTCCTTATACCGCTTAATTTAGTTTTGATTGTTCTATATTATTTGTTCCTTAGATGAAACACATGGTATATGTGGTTCATCTAATTTTGTAATCCATACTGCATCTGAGAATCCATAAAAATATATATATTTCTTTTTAAAGAAATAGGAGTGAAACTCTTTTTATTGTTTTGTTTGTAAGAATTAAATTTCTAATTAAAATCTTGTATTACTTACCATAATCATTATATTAGATTACTTGCCATATATCAATATTTTTTTTGTAAGAATCATATATCATTATATTATAAACTTCATGTTAAAACTATTTGAAAATTTTGTGACACCATATAAAATTGTCAAATCATATAATGTAAAATAGAAAAATAGAAAGTACAAATCAATGTAATATTAATTAATTTTAATTTTACACTTTAATAAATTATTGAAATGATTTGACATTTTAATTAAATTTATTTTTACACTTACGATCATTGTCAATAATATTAAATTTGATTTTTTCAATATGATGTTCAGTCACAAAATAATCAAGTTAGTGAATTCATAATTATAAATAAGAAAGTTATTTTGTTATTTAAGCTTTTAAATCGTAGCTAAAAGTTCTACTTTTCACAACGATTTAAAAAATTGTTCGCAATGATTTAAAACGTTGTCACCAAAGGATAACCCCAATCCATCACAAAAGGATGAGCCTTTTGTGACGATTCCCATAAAGTGTCACCAAAGAGTTGTAATTAGCGATGTTTTTACAAAACGTCGCGAAACATTAAGGCTTTAGCAACCTTTTTTGAAAATTATCACTAAAACTAACTTTTATCAATGATTATCAAATAATCTAAAAAAACATAATAAATACTCAACTTCGTTGTAACGTGTGTACTTATTAGTAAATTTCTTTCTTTTCTTAATTTTTGGAATTAGTTAAAAATTGTTATTTGTGCTTAATAAGTCTAGTAATTCTTTGGCCTTTAACTTGATTCATCCAAAATATCAAGTCACAAATATTTAAAAATTTGTGATTATTTTTCTACTTATTCTATTTATGCTGATGATATAAAACATTTTGACTTTATAAATAAGCTATTTCAATTATATTGCATGAAGTAATTATAATTTTCATTTACAGTATATATAAACCATTAGAAAAAGTTTTTCTAAATATTTAGTGCTTTAAAAATCAAATTAAACTAGTCGGTTTAATCGTAATTATTATAAACTTGCTAGTTTTTTGATTAAGTTTATTTTATAACATGTTTAAGTAAAAACTAGCCCATTCATTAATAAGTAGACTACTTAATATAAATTTTCGAGGGAACGACAACTGCATTGATTTCACGAAATCACTAGGATAAAGATCTCAAAAATTGTTATTGTTGGCCCTTGATTTTTTTAAAAAATAAGCATGATTAGATTAATTTTGAGGTCTTTCTAGATTAATTTATGTTGGAATTTATTAGCATGTTAACGTGGGTAAGATAATATGGTATAGGTTAAGAGCTTTGAGCTATTAAAGTAGTGGGAGAGTGTAAGGTCAATTTTGGCAAGTCACTTAGGTTTAAAAACCCTAAGGCATTAAAGGAAGGGCAAGGTGGACTTTTATCATTCATTAAGGGTAAATGGGAAGAAAGAAGTGTTGTTTCCTTCCTTGAGAGGGGGAAAAACAAAAATGGGAGAGAAGGAAGTGAAACAACAAAACCAAAGAGAGGAAGAAGAGAGGTTTCGAAAGTTGAGAGGAAAGAAGAGAGTTGAGCTAGGGTTTTATCTTATCTAAGCCTTCTAGAGAGATTTTGGTATTGTACAAGAAGGAAAAAAAATAGAGGAAGATAAGAACTTTCTTTTGAACCAACCATTTCTTCATTTGGAGAAGATTTGAGGTAAGAGCATTTTAAGGCTTTGGATTTTTGGAAGGGTTTTGGTTTCAAGAGCTTAGTAAATGCATAGGTTTAAGTGTTCTAGGACCAATTTGTACATTAGTTCCTTTGGGTTCTCATGTGGAAATTTATGTTGATTTGGGAATTGTATTTATGTTAAAAAGGGAATCAAGAGGGACAAGAGGAGCAAAAGAAGAGGCACATTTGAACAAGCCATAATCAAGGACTTCAAGGTGGGTTTCATTTTAATAGTTAGTAATAAGCCAACAAAAGTTTTCTGTCAAGAAATGGCAGTAAATAATTTTGCAACTACCTCATTCATGTGCATTTAATGTTTTTAAATGCTGTAAGATTGTGCTACATGCTTATTCTTGATTTGTGTGATGATTTATGAAAAGTTGTTTTTAAAATGATTATTTGAAATGATGTATGATTATGAAACCATACTTTTGAAAATGGTTTTTAAGATATAACAAGCATGTGAAAAACAAGTTTTCAAGAGAATGTGCCATTTTGGGCATCAAGCTTACAAGATTTTGAAATCTATGTATTATGTGGGTTTGTGGTAGTCCTTCAAGAATCGTCACGTGCATGTTGACACAAGTATAGACTTCTCCCGCTTGCCCGCCAGTGACATGGAGTTCCTTAAGAACTCCCTTAAGAATTCATCGAAGTATATAAATAACACCTTAATATGATATCTTTAACAAAAGTTATAGCAATTTTTCTACTTTTTCTGTCTTTTTCCATTCATCTGCCTTTTCATTTGGCTTTGTCTGTACCTATCTTCTGTTCCATTTTTGACCCTATAGAAGATAAAATATGTCTTTTAGGTCTTCATGAAAGTTGTAGATCTTGAAGTTCTTTTTTTAACTATATAAAGAAAATCTTAATATGATATTTTTAGGGAAAGTCATAGCAATTTTCCCTCTTCTTCTATTTTTGTCCAGATTAGGTGGTCTTCTAATTTCGGTGGAAGACTTCTTGAAAAGAGGGCAAGAAGATCTTGAGAGATTGTGTTGTAATTAGAAACAAATTCTAGAATTTCTGCAGACTCCAGATTCCATCCTTAGGCGTGCCCACGCCTAATCTCTAAATTTCGGCCAGATTGGGGGATTTCGAATTTCTTTCTTTCTTTTGCGTCTTTTTGGTCCTTTTTTGTCCTTAGAGTGTTGAAAACCATCTGTAAACAATTATAGAACAATTCCATTAAATTCGGATAATAATTTCAACACTTCGACAACAATTACGCCCAAAATATATGCAATTTAAATGACTTAATAAATTCTCCCACACTGAACCTTTGCTCTCCCTCGAGCAAACATATCAAACCACTAACTCAATCAATTCATCCTTCAGAAATCAAGTGCACACAATCCATCAATGCAATTTAAATGACTTAATAAATTCTCCCACACTGAACCTTTGCTCTCCCTCGAGCAAACATATCAAACCACTAACTCAATCAATTCATCCTTCAGAAATCAAGTGCACACAATCCATCAACTTGGGCTAGTAAGATTCAATTTGCATCACATATCATAACCGCTTTTCACCAATGCAAATAAACAAAGTCAAAAGAATGCATCTTTGTTCAAAAGCAAACATGA
>JANZLD010000003.1:45399954-45411474 GCA_026413575.1 Erythroxylum carthagenense
ATTCAGCAACAAGAAGAAACCAGTAAAGGATCTTCTTGATATCTTGAACGGCTTTGAGATCCACCCGGAAGAGGACACATTGATTATTCAAAACGCATTTGGAATGACCCCTCTTCACGAGGCAGCCACCTGTGGAAACTATGAGGCCGTAAAGTTGCTTTTCAAAGCATATCCAGAGCTACTCTATGTCAAAAATGTATATGGTGAAACACCATTGTTTAGGGCTGCTGTGTTTGGTCACACAAGAATATTAGACTACTTAGCCAAGCAACCAGGGCAAATTGTTGATAACAAGCTACTAGAGATTCACCGTGTTAGGCCTGATACAACCTCCATTCTTCATGTAGCTGTACAAGGAGAACACCTGGGTACGTTTTTCTCTCATTTTTAACACATATGTGTAGAACACTGTTTGCTGTTTGGTGGATTTAAATGTGAATGAACATTAACTGGATTATGTCGTGCCATCATTGTAGATACTGCTCTCCTGTTACTAAGGATGGATGAATCGCTTGGGGAAGCAATGGACGGCCGAGGCATTACAGCACTTCATCTTCTTGCTAATTTGCCATCTGCTTTTAAGAGTTCATACTCCAAGACCATATTCAATACATTTATTTATCACTGTAAGTTCAACAACAGAACTCAGATTTCTAACTTGAGCAAAGGAGAAATTGATGATTATTTTAATAAGATTTACATACCACTGTAAAGTAGTAGTAGCAATTAATTAGGGAACTCGTCAACCTCGTGCGGTACTATTCTGTCATGTATAGTTTATTTCATAATACTATGCTATGTCCTCTAACCACGTCTAATGTATATATTGGCGTTTTATAACATAGAGACTTGACATGTCATGTGTGTTTGAAAATTAAGACCTAAAGGAAAGTACAAAATTAAAACAATTATAATAATCCTAATACTTGAATTAAAAAAAAAAAAAGAGAGAACCCGAGTATAGAATCCGATATTCTTTTAGAGATAAACATCTTATTCCTATTCATTATAGGCACAATTCTTTGTCTCTCTTCCAGTTTAATTAGGACAGCAATTAAATAAAAATCTTATTAAAATTAATCTTTAAAGTGTTGCGCTTGATCGATGGTTTAGTGTTATAGTAGTACCAATATAAGTACTTTGACATAGGATGATGAAATATTGAAGTAAGAATTTTAGAGAGAATCTTATAGACTACCCTGCAGTAAGATATTTAACTAGGCTTATTTTGAAATAGGAGTATGATTTACAAAAATAATTTCAAATCGATAACATTATTACTTATACCATAGGCAGTCCTACATTGTAAAAAGTTTTATATGCAACTTAATTCAAGGGTTAATATATTAACACTACGTACTGCATTTTATTATCTTTGGACAACCTTTTCACATGATATCCTTTAATTTTATTTACTAACATTATTTGATGTACTTTAACTTCATATTTTCAGAAAAACAAAATTATTTTATTGGCAAAAATGACACGTTTTTATTACAGGCCTACCAAATGAAAATGATGACTGTACCGCAAGATACTTGGAAAGAGGACAGCGTACTACGAGCTGTTTCAACAATTTTAGTCTTCGTAATGGTATTTGAACACGTGGAAAATATAGCAATTCATAATAGGAGATTGCATGCTCATGTTCATGAGTTGTTTCAATATACTCAAAAAAAAAAAAAAAAAGATACTAAATGCATATCCTGATACAATGATTTATAACAGCAAGAAATTATATATTTGATTTTTCTGCTAATGCAATTTTTGGTTCTAATGTCTAGCTTTGTTCTTTTGTTCTGTTTCGAAATTATATAATTGGCTTTTGCAGTGATGAAAAGCATCAAACTGGCAATATGCAGATCTATTTTTGGAGGTAACTAGTCTCCATTTCTATTAAAGAAGTATTGTCAAGTGGATTCTTTTTATGCCTTTCTTTTCTTCTGAACAAACACGAACAGGTTGGCCAGTTGTGGATAGAATTCGGGCTGATAAGAGAAGGCACGATTCTGCATTCGAAATTGCTGAGTTGCTTATAAAGAAAGATGCCTCCCTGAATCAAGCAATGAAAGTGGTGGACTACACCACAGAAATTCCAGCAGTAATGTACAAACCGGTCTTAGTGAGACAGAAAGGATCAGGAGTTGATCATCGAACACGAAATGAAGGAAGCGGAAAAAGAGAAAATGGTCATCACGGTGATCACCAAATACTACTTTCTCCTGAAGCTCCATTATTGACAGCAACTAGCAGAGGAATCACTGAGATTGTTCTCGAAATTCTGAACCATTATCCTCAAGCCGTTGAATATCACAACGACAAGGGCCAAAACATATTGCATGTGGCTGTGATGCACAGGAGGAAGGAGATTTTCAATCTTATAAAACGTTCTAAGATACCATTGTCGAGGATGTATCATGCTATTGACAGTAAAGGCTTCACATTGTTACACCATGTTGCAGACACCAGGCATTACACTGAAGAGACCATGCCTGGTCCTGCTCTAAAGCTCCAAAAAGAGCTGAAATGGTTCGAGGTGAGTCCCTTGAAGACTATTTCGAAGAGCAGGGTAGAAATAATACTGTGTAAACAGTTATGTTAATTGAAATCAAGTAGACTACAATTTTGAATAAGAAGGATGATCGTAGTCCTGGTAGGAATAAGTAATTGACTAGGATTCATTTTATAAGGACCACATCATAAACATTTACACTGTTTGTTTCATATTTAAGGATTTAGCTAAATTAGCTGTTGTTGTTGCAGCGTGTGAGAGAACTAGTTCCCTCACATTATGTCATTCACAGTGACGAAGTTTATCTCAAGTCTCCAAAAGAAATCTTCGAAGAAAAACACAAAGAACAGCTACTGGAAGCACAAAAATGGACAAAGGAAACATCTCAATCGTGCTCCGCGGTTGCAGTTTTAGTAGCCACCGTTGTATTTGCTGCCGTCTACCAAGTACCCGGCGGTACCAAAGATGGAGTGCCTGTATTGCTCCATTCTCCTTATTTCCTATTTTTTACAATCATGGATATGATGGCCCTTGCAAGCTCGTTGACCTCGGTTGTGATGTTCCTCTCTATACTCACTTCACCATTCGAATATGAAGATTTCCTCCACTCTATCCCTCGGAAATTGACATTTGGGTTTACTTTGCTCTTCTTCTCGGTGTTGGCGACAATGTTAGCATTTGCTGTTACCATCATACTCGACGTTCGATCTTCAAAGAATTGGACTACCAGTCTAATAGCCGTGGCTGCATTCCTTCCTGTCTCCGTGTTTGCGATGATGCAGAAGCATTTATATGCAGCATTTGCGAGTACTCTGAGTGGCTTGTTTAAGGAGTTGAAAAAGGCTCTTTCGTTTTTCAACCCTTGTCTCTCCTACAAAAGAAAGCAGCATTGAGTCTTAGTTTGAGAGCTTAAACATATCTCCTACATAGCTTTACCTTTTGTTTTTCTCTCACAGTTCTTTCAGCCTTGGTAAGTAAATTCTTAATTACTAAGTGAAGTTGTCATTTGAGAAGGTTTTAATGAACGGTTCATAACGACGTAATAAGTGGAGTGCAGTGTCTTGTCCGACTAGCATCAAAACTGGATAAAACCATTGGTGATCGTTGACATGTAAGTTTTTCACTGCTGTAAATTTTTGTCATTGATAGAAGGTTAATATTTATATTACCTAAAATATAAGTAAATTGAAATGAAAAAATGGAGAAAAAAGAATTAATACAAGACAAATTTAATAAAAGAAAGCATATAAATCTGTCTGAATCTCTTTAATACATTCTGCTGTCTACTTAATTTTGTTTACAAAAAGATACACAAATAAAATAGAAACTAGAATATATCAAAGTTAAAAACAAGATAAATAAAAAAAAACTTACGAACTATCCTGTATGTAGAAAACTTAAGGTAATACTTTAAAAGCTTTAAATAAAAGTTGTCTTCAGCTTTTCTTAGCTGAGTTATAATTATGCCAAGCTATAATGATAGAAGTTATAAATGACTGACATTGTTACAACTTAAAAAAATAAAATGTACTTTACCAACAATATTCCTGCCCACTTAAAGTCATCTTTACTTTTATTAAAATTGCTTATATTTCTTCAAGGATGAAAGAGGATCTATAGTATATGAATTTTTATCATTATTGATCTACTTTGTTAGTGTATCTACCGCGATATCTTTAGTATGAATTTTTTGAACATCTATACTTCTTTCTACCACTTTTTCTCCGATGAAGTGATATTGAACTTGAATATATTTTATCCTTAGATTAAACGATTGATTCTTTGTCAAGTGCAAAGCGCTTTGACTATTATAAAATAGAATGATCTTCACTTGTTTGTGTTCGAGCTCCTCCTTGTTTATGTCCAAACTCTTTATTAACATTTGTAGGCAAATTGCTTCTTTGCTTACTTGTATAGCTGCAATATATTCTACTTTTGTTATACACGTAACCATAATAGATTGCCATTTCTGAGACCCAGCTTATAACTCCTCCAACAAGAGTAAACATATAACATATGATAGACTTGCTTCTGTCAAGATCACCTATATAATCTAAATCAATGTAGCCTCTAACAATAAAATTTGATCTTCAAAACATAATGTAGTATTTGAAGTACTGTTAATATATCTCAAGATTCTTTCTACAATACTTTAATGCTCTTTAAAAAGATTTTTCGCGTATGGACTAACCACTCTCGCTGCATGTGCAATATCTAATTTTGTACTGATCATAGAAAATTTTAAATTACTCACTATTGATGCATACGATACGCAAGACTTTTATATCTGCTCTGTTTCGTTGATAGGACTCATCCTTAAAGATAACTTGAAATTAATAGGAAAAGGTATAGAAACTAGCTTACAATATTGCATATTGAAATGCTACAAGATTTTCTTCAAATAATTCTTTTGAGAAAACCAAATCTTCCTACTATCTTTTCTCGGTAAATTTACATCCCTATAATCTTGTTTGTTGGCCCCAAGTCTCTTATTTCAAAATTTTTAGCCAATTATGCCTTCAACTCTTTAATATGATCTTTGATGGGGCTACTTACCAATAAGTAATCAACATATAATAGCAAGATAATGAAATCATTATCACGAAATCTCTTGTAATAAGTACAAGGATCTTAATTAAGTATGTTATATTGAAGGCTTATGATGAAGGAATCAATTCTCTTATATCAGTATCTTGGCATATATTTGAGACCATAAAGAGATTTATTCATCCTACAAACTAAATTTTCTTTTTCTTTTTCTTCAAATACTTCTGGTTGGAGCATATAGATTTCTTTTTCAAGTTCTCCATAATCACACTCAATTTTAACATCTAATTGCTTTAAACGTAAATCATATATAACATAACCTTCCTTTTGAGCAATTCTTTTCTCCATTAATCTTGTACAATGATGATCCACTTAGTCATACCATCTTGCTTGATCTTCTATATCCATTTGTTAATGTGGTCTTCCTTCTTTGTGGTAGCAAACAAGATCCTATGTTTTGTTTTTATAGAAGGCTTCAAATTCTTCTTACATTACTATCATCCATAGACAAAGGTCTTGGCCTTTTATAGCTTCATGGAAAGTTGATGATTTTCCACTCCCTGTTAGTAAACAATATGTAATATTACCTCCTATAATGTATTCTAAGTGCCAAGCTAGTTTTCTTCTTTCCTCAACTGACTATTGAACCTCTAGGGCTAAAGACTCATCTTATTCTTATTCTTCATGATCTAGTATGTATCTTCCAAAGAATTTAGATCTTCTTGTTCTTATCTTTCTTCAACTTGAACTACTGTATTCTTTGGTTTCTCCTTTTAAGTGCTATTTTCTTCCTTTTCTTATAAGTTATCTTATTCAAATAATTACCTTATGGATAGTAGGATTCTACATATGATACTCCTTAATTCCATTAGCGTATCCTAAAAAAATGCATTTCCTAGATTTTAGATCCAACTTTGACTTTTCTTGGGAATTATGCATCATATATGTAGAACATCTAAATATATGGAGGAATGAATAATTAACAAGATTAGTGGTCTACATCTCCATTAGTGTCTTCATCCCAATTTTCATTTATGGAGACCTATTTATCACATAAGAAGTATTTTTTACTACTTTTACCCAAATTGATTTGGATAGACCTATAACCCTTAACATTGTTGTTGTTCTTTCTAATAATGTTCTGCTCCTTTGCTATGCTACTCTATTCCACTATTTAATGTATATAAATGTGAATTGCCTCTTGATGCCTTCTTGTTTACAAAATGCATCAAACTTGTTGCTAATTTATTCGCCTCCATTATCTGACCATAGACACTTGATTCTTTCTTAGTTTCAAGTCCTACTTGAGCTTTAAAGTTCTCATAAACTAGAAACATATATACCTTCATTTTGATTAGATACACCTAACATCTTCTATAGTAATTATTGATGAAAGATATAAAGTATTTCAAACCTCTTAAGGATGAAGTCAATGCTTGCCAAACATCAGAATGAGTCAGCTCTAGAATAACTTTCCTTCTAGCAATGGAACTACAAAATTTCAATTTATGTTTCTTATTAGTAACACAATTCTCACCAAAAATGGTAATGATACCTTTTTTAGCTCAAAAAGAAGCTTTTGTTCTATAAGAATCTTCAATCCTCATTATATATATGGCCAAGTCTGAGTTACCACAACATTATTGATTCTTTTTGCCAAACTTGCTGATGTTAATAGATATTTCTCTTTCTTATAGTGATTCCCTTTTAAGTATATACAAATTAGTAGCTACCTTTTTTTCTTTCATCACTACAAGTGCACCCTTGACTATTTAACTTGGATTTTACACTTGATATCATCAACTTGTCTTAAAGACACTAATTTTTTTTTAAAGCCTTCCATATGTCTTACCTCTTAGATGGTGCGAATCATATTGTCCCACATTTTTAGTTAACGATATTGTTATCAACAATCTCTAAGGCTTGATCATTAACCATAAATACAGTTCTTTCTAAGAGTGGTTTTCAATGGTCAAACCATTCTCTTGGAGAGATCACATGCCAAGTGACTCCCAAGTCCAAAACGCCAAACTTTAGCAAAACTATTTTTTCCTTCTATAGTTGCTCGTTATAAAGGAATTTTCCATCATTTGAGGTACTTTTGACATTAACTTAAAGGGTTATTGCATTTTTCTCTGCATTCTTATCATTCTAACATTCATTCTTAGTGTGCCATTTCTTATCAAAATTTTACCATTTGATATTTTTTCTACTTCTTAATCTAAACCTACCATGATTTTGACTCCAACTAAAATCACTTCCTATAGAACCTCCTATCGTAGTGGATAGAACCTCTTCTTATTACGAATTTCATAATCTATTCTCCTTATTCTTCCACCTCTATTCTTCTTTTAAATAGAAGAGGTAACATTTTTAAAGACTAGATAGTCTGAGAGAATATTAATGGTCAAATTGATGATAAGTTGATCATATGAATTATTTAGGGTTTGAAATAAAAGTTTTGCACATTTATTTTTAGCTATTTTGTAGCCTAATAATGACAGCTTAAAAAATAAAGTATTAAAAGTGCTGATTTAATTCATTACTAAAGTGGATTCTGGCATTCAAAAAGTATAAAGTCTTCTTTAAAAAAGATTTTGTTGTGAAGTGAATGACCTTGTACAATTTTATTAGTGTTTCCCAAACATCCTTTGCATCGCTTTTCTTCTCTAAAATTAATAGGATTTCATCAGCTAAACCTAAATGTAGATTGAAGATAGCCTTATTATTCATTTTCTTCCATTTATTATCATCCATGGTCTCCACTGGTCTTTCTTTGATGGCCTCCAAACAATCTTTTATTGTTAAGATTGCCTTCATCTGCATCTTCATCTTCCATAATAAGAGGTTATTCGCATTGAACTTCTCTATTTCAAACTTTATTGTCATTTTTTCTAGACGATGCTAATACTTAGTTATGATGTCAGTGATAGAAGACTAAGATATAAAGCACCTAAAATGTAACTAATTTGCAAATGAGAAAATAAAGAAACAAAAGAATTATCATAAGCAAATTTTAATAAAGGAAAGTACATCTTTAGGAGAAACATCTCTTAATCTCTCATACACTCTGTTGTCTTTGTTTTTATTTACAAAAGGATACATAAATAGGATAGAAACTAGAATATGTGAAAGCTAAAAATAAGAAAAATAAAACATACGAAACTATCCTATATAGAACAATTAAATAAAACATACAAGACTATCCTATATAGAACAATTAAAGTCGTGAATTGTGTTTTTACACAATTCCACCACCATACTTTAAAAGTTCTAAATAAAAGTTGTCTTACAACTTTTCGTAGCTGAATTACAACTATGCCAAGCTTTAATAATAGAATTCATAACCAACCTCTAAATTCAAAGCTTTACCACAAACAGTTAGTCTTTCCTTCTCGTTTTCTTCAAATGGCCATATGTCATAAGCTGCAAAATTCAAGGAATTGGTTACAAGAAATTTTTGTTAAAACTAACAATTAAATAATGAAATCGATTCAACCAATTCAACTGCAAAAATATCGAATCCACTAACTTTTTGGTTTGATATATCTTAATAAATATTGTTTGTTTATTAATTAATAAGATATTTTCGTAAACTAATCAGTTTTCATAAATTAAAATAAACAGTTGATTTTCATTTAATAGTCTTCTTCTTTAATTAAACTTCAATTTCTTCAACGGTAAGGATAGTCTCCTTCTTTAATCATATTTTAAATTATTTAATTTTGTTTAATCTTCACTATATACTAGTTTTATGATGGTTTAATACCTATTGAACTTTTATATCTTAAATATCTTATCTTATCTATTAATTTTTAGTCCAAGTTTTAAAACATATTAGTTAAACCTAAGTTTTAAATGGGAGAATTTTTATTAGTTTTTTAATATGCTCCAGTTTTCATCATCTTCTCTCATATTCTCTTTAAATTTTTTCTCTATTTTCATAAATTTTATTCCTTTCACATAAATTCTCTTCCATTTGAACTTTTTACATACCAAGTGAGATCAAAGTAAACGTAGTCCATGATAGAGATAACTAAACGGCAACCTCATAACCAAGATTAAAACCCTTTAGTAGACTAAAGGCTTAAAATGCCAGCATTGGATGTTGATAATAACAATTTTTCTTTTTCAAAACTTAATAAGAATATATTGAACTAGGAAACTAAAGGTTTAATATAAAACAAATAGCCAACAACAAAAATAAATACATAAACCTCCCCTATAGTTGAAAACACTTCAGAAAAATTCTCTAATTTTAAAAATATTTTCTAGTTTTCAGTTTTTTAGAAAACTCTGTTCTTAGACTTCGGTTAAAAAGTAATGACTAAAATTGTAGTAAAAATATCTGATGTAAGCTAATCAAATGTGACTAATATGGTAACATAATTTTTAAACCCAAGCGAAAATAATTAAAATTTAAATAAATAATTTAAGATAATTATAATAAATTATTAATTTGAGTCAAATTTAATTATTTCGAATTAGGTTTAAGCGTTGTATTGAATAAGCGGTATTTGATTAGTACAAGTGTAAGGATTATAGCGCAAGTATTATATTGTTACTTTTTAACTAAGTTCTTAAAAAAAATTGCAAAACTAAAAACTAGGAGTTTTTTCAAGAATTTTAATATTAAAATGTTGTCTAAAGTTTTTTAAACTGTAAGGGGACGTTTATATCTTTTTAGCTCAGCTTCAGCTAGCATAAAAGAGCATTATTGGGCTTACTAACTCCCCTGGAGCAAAAAGCTCAACAAAAAGATATATTTTTAAAATATTATTTACTTACTTTAAGAAATATATTATTAATCTTAACACAGTTTTGTCAACTATGTTTAATAAAGATAACATTTATGAAATTAAAATTTTATTAAATAATATTATGTTTGAAACCATAATTAGTATTGTTCTTAGGTTACTCTTAGTTTATGTTATATTAACACAAGACATTTGATGGAGCGATGAAATTTAGGGATATTAAATTACAAAGTTTCAATAATTTTTTAAAATTTTTCATTCAATATTTAATATTTTAAACTATTATAAAATTTTAAAATAAGAAAATTTAATTCAAAAATTTGTCTACGTTAAAATTTTATTGATATAATTGACAACTCAATGTAATTAAGACTTGTATTTGGGGAGTTTATGTAATATCTTCTTCCCCTCATGACCAAACAAGTGATTGCACCAATGTGCTTGTCAATAAACAATGTTAATAAAGGTAAAGAGCCACGTATTTTCGTCAAATGTCAAAATTTTACATTGCTCATTTAGCCACAACAGCTAAATATCGACAAAGATAACTTTTTGAATTTTGATCATTTAATAAAAGCTTTTACAAAATTAGACAATAAAGTAAAAAATTGTTTTTGTGATTAACTATCCTTGAAGATTGTACAAGTTATAAAGGAAATTATGCTATCATAAATTAAAATATTAAGATATTTAAACAAATAATTAGATTTTATTAGAAAATAAGTTTATTAAATTAGCTTGTATAAGGATTTTGAAGATAATGTTAGTTCTGTATATATTCATTAAAGTGAAATAACTATTTAATTAATCTTTAAATTTATGATTGCCAAATGATAGTTCATGTTATTAAGGTTATTTCAATGAATAGTATATGCATATGTTATCAATGAAGAGATAACGAATTAAAAAGTCTAAAAAATTTTGATTTTTTTTGGTTGTTTTCAGGTTCTTTATTATTATCAATTTTGAAATTCTTTGATCAAAGTAATTAAAAGTTGAAAATTGTTATTTTCTAGTATTAGTTAAAAGTTAAATATTTATTTAGAAGAAACAAGATGATAACATTTTATATACATAGAGTAAATAATAATTTCAGTAAAATTTGATTACCAAGAAACCGAATTCAAAAGATGCTCCTTTTCTGTTTTGGTTCTCTTACTAGACTTTATGGTTCCGTATCACAACTAAATTTGCTAGATGCAGTAATAATCCTCCTTGATCAATTATGATCATCCCCCAAAATGCTTTCTTTTCTCATTTTCAGGTAAACATAATTCCAACAGTATGATTAACAATAATAAAGTTTGTCTAAATTGTATATACCTAACTCATATTTATTAAGTCCTCATTCATAGTACGGTAGCATAGATCTTCTCGATTTATATAGTATCCTAATCCATAATCTGCTGTACAAAAGATTAAATCAAACTTTGGTAATTGACTATGAAATAGGTTAGTGTAATCTTTTTTTCTTTCTTGTGAAGAATTTCGCAACAAGAGAATAAATTAAAGGTCGGCAATGGACAAAAACTAGTGTAATCGACTATGTTGGGCCCCGATTTCTTTTTTTCATAGTGAATAAGCTTGTTTAATTTATTTTGAGGCTTAGTTTGCAATTTCCTTTTATTTATAAGAATTTGGGGTTTTTAGTGCTTAATTAATGGAAATAAATTGAAGGGATTTAGTTAAAATTGGAGGTTTGAT
>JANZLD010000003.1:45411574-45430909 GCA_026413575.1 Erythroxylum carthagenense
GAACATGTTTAGAGCTTTCCAATGATATATAATTTGTCATTTTTGGACTTAGGATGAAGAAGTTATAAGGTTGGAAATATTACTGCTACTGTTGGATTGATTTATGATTATGAAGTAGCTTTGGAAGGATTTTCCACTTCCTTAGAGACTGTTTTGATTTTCGTATTCTTCATGAAAGATGTAGATTACCCTTTACTCTTTTCATTGATGTATCATATGTGATTTTCTGGGTTAGGAATAAAAAGTTATGAAGTTTGGAAAAAGACAGTTACTGTTCATTTGGACAATTTCACTATTCCATTGGATTGTATATGAGCAGTAACTTTGAGTGCCTTTTTACCTCTCTAAATGACTAAATTGACTTTGGCACCCTTCATGAAAACTGTAGAGAATCTTATTATCTTTTCAATGAGGTATAATGTGAAATTTTAGGGAATTGGAGTAAAAAAGTTATGGGGGTTAGACCTAGATCGGTTACTGTTCATTTGGCAAATTTGGGCAGAACCTTCGGAAGGGTTTTTCACCCCTTTAGATCCTGTTTTGGTTTTCTCATCCTTCATAGAAAATGTAGATCATCTTTATATCTTTCTAATGATGTATAATATGCAATTTTTAGAGTTAGGAGCAAAAAGTTATAAGGTTAGAAAGATTGCAGGTACTATTCATTTGGTCAATTACATTGTTCCATTGGTTTTTATACAGGCAGTAACTTTGAGAGTATTTTTACCTCTTTAAATGACTGAATTAATTTTTTCTCCCTTTATGAAGGTTGTAAATCATCTCTTTATCTTTCCAATGAGGTAACATGTGACATTTTTAGGCTTTTGTGTTAAAAGTTATGAATTTTCAAACTTCTGTTATAGTGTAGGACTTTTTCATTTTTAGCAGAATCTTTGAAACAACTTTTGACCCCCTTAAAGGCCAAACTTGTTTTTCAATCCTTCATGGAAGTTGTAGAGCTTCCTTTTATCTTTTTATTGATACCAAATTTGCGAGTTTTGAAATTCGATATGAAGGGTTATGAATTCTAAAAGAAAAAATTTCAAGTGTATCGTTTGGTTTTAAAAGAAAAATTTTCATATGTATACATCTATATATAGAATTTCGGACTCGCCGGCACCCTCGTGAGGGCGAGTGCCTTGCCTCGCAAGGGCCTCGCCCCCGTGAGCAGCTTGCGATCATGAGCGTGAGCGGCCCCCACGCACGAGGCGACGTCGTTTGTGCGTTTTTGATTTTCTTTCATTTTCTTTCATTTTCCTTTCTTCCAAATTAAACCTCCTCTCACTCTTTTTCTTGAAACTTTTTCGTTTGGCCTCCGATTCACTCGGTTTTTGAAGCATTGGCTTTCAAAAACAATTTTCTACCCTCTCATTTAAAATTTTAGAATTTTTAGATTAAGCTAAATTTTGCGGATAAATTGAAGAGAGTCACTTATGTGACGTTATTGAATATAATTCCGTTTTGGAGCGATTTTGCAATCTATAGAGATCCAATTTGGGAGATTTCTGATTCTATTTGACCTAGAGACATGGAATTTCATTTTAACTTAGGAATCATATTCAATTTTGGGCCCTAAGCAGATCAATTTTATTGAGAGAGATTAAGGTGAATCTTACGAGATTTGTTCGGATGACATTAATATAAGTTCAATTCAAGTTCCCTTTTGTGGTGAGGAATTCCTCCCTCGTGAGATGCACATCCAGATGTCACGTAGGACGTCGGACACATGTCTCACCAGGGTGGGGTTCCAACAGACTAGGTTATGGAAACCAATCTACTATAAGTTATGTTAGGAAATTCTTAACAAGAAATGACAAACTATGGAAAATGAAAGCAACTCAAATGATAAAGGGGAAGCGAACTCTTAGTTACCTTCATATCTGTTGCCTGTCGTTTTACTAGTAAAAACTTTAAGAAACAACGACAAAAGGAAAAATGGAGAGTCGGATTTTCTTTTTTGGCACTTGACTTGGACAACTCATTTACTCGATAATCTACATTTTTTGCTTATAGAATACATTGAAACAAATGAAATCATCTTACATTATTAGAAGTTTTGATTCTGAATCACTTTGCTAATGCAATTTCTTTTATTGGAGCTGCAATCTCCAATTTCTCATCCCATTGTATGTTTGCTATGTATGTTAAACTGTGTCAGAAACAGTCTGACTAAAAAACAAATGTCTCTTTACCATTATGTTCACTATTGTGTATAAAGCTCAGGAAATGGGTTTATTAGATTGTAGCAATAGGCAATCTAGTTGTCTCTGTCGGAGTTGATAAGATAACTAAGAAAAACTCCTGTTATGAAACTGAAAGATGAAATGATGTGAGGAATTGATACTTTGTTTAACTGTACACGGTGGGTAACAAAATGATGCTTCATTCCTGCATTGTTTGGGTATGCCACAGTTGATGATTTTATTCAACCCCATCACTCAGACCGAATATATGAAGCTTACATGGTACATTTTTTCTTCCTGTTGGTTATTAAATCTTAAATACTAGTTCTTAAATTGAGATTTACCATTTAACCAACTTGGTCATTTTTTTGAAGATGCTTACCAAAAATCTTATATTATTAATGGTCTTCTTAAATTATTTTTTGGATTGTTAGTGGGTGCGGTAGGGTGGTTGGTGTTAGGAGCTTTGATTCCGTGATTTTACGGTTCAACTTAAATGTGAATTTTAGATCTTATTTTCATTGGTGCAATATGCAAAAACCTGGCAAGTACTGATTGTCTTACCTTTAGGATAATTGGTGCAATGTTCAAAAACCTGGCTACAGTTATGAATCTTTGATTGCAGGTAAAACAATGACTCTTATATCATCTATATTAATTTTCAGTGCCAATTTCCACCTAATCTTTTTAGCACATACCATTTCTTTATTTCCCTATGTCAATCATAACAAGCAGCAGTGTAGATTCCTTGAAACAAGTCCGTCCAAAAAGGCCAATGAGTCTGAGGGAGGTGAATTATCATCTTTGATTTCTTCTTGAATGTCTGGCCTGCATTTAAGATCAGAAGTTACAATCACATGTCTTTATTAACATAGATGTTTGAAAGTAGAGAAGTATGATTGGAATCTAGCAAATGGCATGAGTTTTCTTGCCTTTGGGAATGCATGCACAGTGCATTAATACAAGAGATAC
This sequence comes from Erythroxylum carthagenense, assembly GCA_026413575.1. NCBI lineage: Eukaryota > Viridiplantae > Streptophyta > Magnoliopsida > Malpighiales > Erythroxylaceae > Erythroxylum > Erythroxylum carthagenense. The sequence continues at coordinate 45,414,730 of JANZLD010000003.1, forward strand.
AAATTAATTAACTAATGATAACTGGATTTATCAATACAAAATGATGTTAACAATATGTTTGACTTGACGAATTGTCAAATGGAATCCATAGTTTATGTGTAAGTTCTATTGTAACAAGCTTCACGTTGATATGTGTATGGGGTTGCTATTAATCAGATATTTATCTTTGTTCAGGTACCTTATTGTTTTACCCTTCCCATCGATGATGGGATGTTGCACTTATGATCTTCCTTCTAAACTTGATTCTGAAGATGAGGTATTATTTTCTTTTCTGGTTGTGAAAATATAGTGTGTCAACAGATCTAGCTGCAGGATTGCACCTGGTGGTTTAGGTAAACATACCTAACATGTATGGTGTTTTCCTACAAGATGAGGATAGTGATGATAACTTACCATCTTCATCTAAGATGATTGACTTTGAATTATCCAATGGCTACCTACATGGACCATGTGTTCCCCCAATAATGGATGATGATCAGCGTGTTGAATAACAACTAGATGACTTAGCAGGTTTTTTGTTCAACGTAGAGGAGGAAGAGAGGGTAAGTCATTTATGCTAGTTATATGAAAAGATGTTTACTTTCTTGAGAATCAACTTGCTGTTTGCATTTTAAATTGTATTTTGAAGATATTGGAAATTGTGGATGCTAGTATACAAGGTAATGGATTAACTATCCTACACTCAAATGCGAGCCCCAATGTTAGATTACAAAGTGAAGTTGAAGAGCAACGAAAGAATTCCAGAACAGATCATTGAGGCATAAAAACCTTGTTGTCCATTACTTAATCCTAGAGGTGAGCTTATGGCACTTGATTGTGCATGATCCTGTTTTCATTAGTATGTAACCTTATCAATTGCTATCATGGTGGCAACAAAAATGTAGAATTAGGCTTCTGTTGCTTTTGGAAGTTCTAAGTTAGAATTGCTATTCTTTTATGTATTTTTATTGATAAAAATGCAGAAATCTTGATCTATGACTCCTCCAACTCTATTAAGTTTGTCAGGACAACCTCTAAGAGAATGATATTAACCAGGGCACTCTTGTTATATTTAGCCAGGATTCTATAATCTCAAATGATAGACTTTATAAGAATTTTGGTATCTTTGGAGAGATTATGGAGGCAAGGTTGTTCATTGAAAATAAACTGAACTAAAATATTTCAAGAGTAAAGTGTGAAACTATGATGTCCTTGTTTATGCAGATTCATGAAGCTCCAAACACAAATGATTACAAGTTAATTGAATTTTATGATAAAAGAGTTGCAGAGGTTGTTTGTTTATCTTATTGACAGAGGTGCTCGTGTATTAGAATTGTTTAGCTCATGAATCCAAAGATCCTTTTTGGTGATTATATTTGTAGACTGTGATTTATTCTTAAAACTAACTAATGTTGATTTGTTTTCAAGAATGCTACTTTCAAGATTGTGACCTATGCAAACTTATTTATATACAACCTGGTTTTTGTTCCACTCCATCATAAGTTTCTCACGACTTTATTTACATTATGACTTCATTTACATTTTCTTTTTTGCTAATATTTTCCCCTACAATGTGATCCCTAAAAAAAGTTTGTTTGTTTTTTTATCCATACCAATGTTAGAAGTTTTGAAAAACCGAAGGGGTTAGTAGTTTTACAAACTTTCCAATTTTACTATAGACGTCTCTAACACAAAAAAAATAAAACAGTCAAAAACGAAATAATAAAAAGCAACAGAAATTTGATAACGCAGTTTGACATACCTTGCCTACTTCTATGGGGCTCTTACCTAGCTTAATACTTTCATCGAAGTATAATAGATTTACTCAAGGCTTTGCTGAGCCGACAGCACTCAACCCTTGACACTATCTCTCAACCTCACTTCTTGTGAAAGAATTTCACATTTAATAGCACGATGCCTCTTACTAATCTCAACAAAAGATTTTCTCAATCAATCTTTTAACGAAAGAACAATGAACAAATAATTCAAGTGATTAAAATAATAAAGAATGAAACCTAAATACACTTGAGATAGAAAATAACAACTTCCTGATAAGTTTTGCTTCTCTGAAATGGATCTAAAAATTGAAAAAAATCATGCAATACTCTGAACTACTTTACGGCTGCACCAAGAGCATATTCAGTGTGACAGATCAATCAATTAAACCTCCATCAAAATCACCCAAGAAAAATAAACTAGAAGTATAACGATCACGCACCCAACAATCGACCAATGCACTTCCGTGAACCAACAATGCACGCTCTTGCAATGCACAGAAAAATAAAAAATCCAATAGCTGTGACACAGCTTCCACTTAATTCACATAAATCATAATAGAGACATACACGATACTAGCCATGAAGAGCCACTCTTCAACCAACAACAAAATCACCCACACACTTGTAGCTGTTCAGGAATTTTGATTAATACATATTCACACCAAAACTTCCAACCATACTCCCAAACTTCACACACATATAATATATAACTTCCCCTCTTAAGATTGATTTCAATCCAAGATAGGATTCTTTTTCAACTAGATGATTATCCATATAGCTTTTGAGCCCAAGTCATTATCCAATTAATATCTTATATGTCTAATGAATAAATAATGTCAAAACTAATTACTTAGATATATAACATACATCCTACCAATCCCCTAATCCCCCCCCCCTCCCCCTTTTGGTACTGTTTGTGACAAATATAAAACTCCCCCTAGATAGCATAATTGGACATATAAGTATCAAATTCATAATTCATATGACAAATACTCCCCCTTAATCAAACTTCAAGTTTCAAAGAACATCAAGTTTATCCAATCATCTAAATTTCTCCCCCTTGGAATATAACCAAAAAACACGACGAATAGTCACAAATATATCTTGAAATCTCCCCCTGAATGGAACCGTCACCAAAAACAATTTGATGCCTCCCCTTAGACAAAATAGTGTCAAAACTAAGAATACCTTCAACATAATCAATCTCAACGAATAAAGAAACATAAAAATCAATATTAGGTCTAACGGAAGAATTATAAGTACGCCAAGATGACAATTTACGACCAGCCAATACACATGTTAACATATCATTACTTACTTCAATTCTATCTTCATAAGATTGATGAAATTCATAAACCCAAGCAAATAAAAATGAGTGTTGCCAATATACCGAGAGAGAGAGATACTGGAGAGAGAGATTCACACTGATGAGAGAGATGAAGAGTCTTCAGTGGAGCCAAATAGAAGTCACAATGCAAACAACTAAAAAGATGAGACAATAGTAGCAATAAAAAACTAAAGAACTAACAAAAGACAAATCTTTTTTTAATGTTTCTTTTTTTAAAACAACACAAAAAATACTTCAAAAATATAACGTACACAATCTCTGTGCCCCTCAAAAAAATTCAAACCTGACCTTATTCTTCATCATATTATCTTTTTCATCGGTTTATTCTTCTGAAGTAATTGACTTGTCCTCTGTCTGACCAGTTTCTTTAACAGCTATAACTAACTGTGAATTTAGACAATTTCTTATTTTTCCTTCACAGTGTCTTTATATTTGTAATTGATCCTTTCTAATCCAAGTGTGCTTTAGTACCATGGGCTGCTGGTGGAAATTTAATTAAGAGTGTCTAGATTTTTTATTTTGACCCCTTTGAAACATCATTTGTAACATCTTATAGCATATCGACCTTATGTGCCCAATAACTCCACAAAAATGATATGTGGGTATAAACCTTCAATGCTTCCTCAAAGTTTCTTCTTGGACAGATCTGGATATGTCATCTTTCTAATCAGTGACCTTGGAACAATCACCTTCATAGCCAATGCCTTGAAGATCTCCTTTAAGCTTACCGATTTTCATTAACTTTTTTGTAACTCTATTCAACATCCTCGATCCCTTTTTGGTACTTACTAGTTTCAGTCTAGCTTCACCAAGCTCATCTAATGTTGACATCAATTTCTTCTCTAAATCTTAAATAATATTCTTCATAGAGAAGTTTTCTTCCTTCAACCTTACATTCTTCCAACATGTTTTCACTCATTTTTCGTACATTAATTCGTAAGCTTCGTAAATGTTCTCCTTTTTATCACCTAAACTACTTTCATCACTATTATAATTTGAGATTGAGCTTTGAACTAAATTGTCTGCATTTTTTAAAAAAATTTCTATTTACTCTCTTTTTCATTTTCAGTTACTTCCTTCTCAGTTACTGTTAAACAAGTAACTGGACTTTTGTTGTACAAAGTAATTAACGCAATACTATTCATAACTTTTTCTTCACTTCCGGCATTATCACTCTAAGTGCTCGTATAGGATTTTCCTTTTCTCTTCTTCAAGATATTAGCATACTCTGCTTGAACATGTCCGAAGTCTTGACACTCATGGTGTTGAATTCTCTTTACCTTTCTTTCTCCATTTTGAGTTTTGACTTGTTGTTCGATGAGCTCTTGCTGTTTTGCTTGAACTCAAGTCTGTCCTTTTTCACTCTCCTCAGCCACTTACTGAACTCTTGTGTTAATAGCTCCATATTCTCATTCTTGTTGGATTTATCTTCTAGGTCATTCACGAATTCACTAATCTTAGCTTGTAATGCTAATCCTTTCTTCTTCTCTCAATTATCCCTCAACAAATTCATTTCAAAATTGGTAAGAATTCCAATTACTTTCTCCAATGACAAGTCATTGATGTCATGAGCCTCTTCGATTGCTGTAACTTTTAGAATAAATCTTGGAGGTAAGATCTCAAAGTCTTCTTGACTAGTTTCAACTTCCCAAGTTTATGTGCTTGTTTCGTTATATCGCGCAATCTTTCATAAAAGTCTCCAATAGTCTTATTTTCATCCATCTTCAATTCTTCAAACCTCACAACTATCATCTGTAGTTTTGACATTATCATAGATTTGGACCCTTTATGAATAGTCTGCAAAGCATCCAACGCTTCTTTAGCCAATTCACAGGCTGATATCATTAAGAAGTGTCCCTTATCAACATCACTAAATATCGCATGCATTGCTTGTGAATTTTCAAGTGCACTTTTTTCATCGACTCTTATCATTCAGTTTGATCTTTTTAAACTACCTCTCCTTTATCATCAATAATCATCAGACGCGTCCACCTATGTACTACCGAATGCTAAGCTTTTGCACCCTGAGTTTGGATAAAGACTCTCATTCATGATTTCCATGCAGGATAGTTAGATCCATCTAATAGTGGTGATCTGATGATTGATGCACTCTTATAGCCATGTTTGCGAAACTAAGATTTGCTCCAACTTGTACCAAGTTCTGAATCAGTGATCTCTCTTTGATACCAACTGAAAAACTAAAGGGGTTAGTAGTTTCGCAAACTTTACAATTTTACCATGAATGTCTCTAGCATAAATGAAAATAAAAATAGTCAAAAATTAAATAATAAAAAGCACTAGAAATTTGGTAATGTAGTTCAGCACACCTTGTCTATATCTACGGGGCCCTCGCCCAGCTTAATACTTTCACTGAAGTACAATAGATTTACTCAAGGCTTTACTTAGTCGACACCACTCAACCTCACTTCCTGTGAAAAAATTTCATACCCAATAGTGCGATCGCCTTGCACTAACCTCAACAAAGGATTTTCTCAATCAATCTTTTAACGAAAGAACAATGAACAAATAACTCAAGTGATTAAAATAATAAAGAACGAAAACTAAGTACACTTGAGATAGAAAAAGAATAACTTCCCAATGAGTTTCGCTTCTCTGAAATGGATCTGAAAACTATTGACAAAAATTGACATAATCACGCAATACTCTAAACTGCCTTACAGTTGCACTAAGAACATATTCAGTGTGATAGATCAATCAATTAAGCCTCCATCAAAATCACCGAAGAAAAATAAACCAAAAGTATATCAACTGCACACCCAACAATCAAACAATACATGCCCGTTAACCAACAATACACGCCCTTGTACCACCAATGCACACCCGTGCAATACACAAAAAATTAAAAAGCCAATAGTCGTGACACAGCTCCCACTTAATTCACATTAGCCATAATAGAGATATACATGATACTGACCATGAAGAGCCACTCTTCAACCAATAAAAAATCACCCACACACCTACAACTGTTTAGGAAATTCGATCAATACATAGTCACACCAAAACTTCCATCCATACACCCAAACTTCACACATATATAATGTATCACTTCCCCTCTTAAGATAGACTTCAATCCAAGATAGGATTCTTTTTCAACTGGAAGATTATCCATATAGCTTTTGAACCTAAGTCATTATCCAATTAATATCTTATATGTCTACTTAATAAATAATGCCAAAACTATTTACTTAGTTATATAAAATATATCCTAACAAGTTTCATGAAAATCACAAAAATTAAGCATTTCATACTTTGGCACAAAAATATTTTTTTACATAAGGATTCGTCGTTTATAGACAATACATAATAATGAGTATATAAAAAATTACATAATGATGTGAGTATAAGAAAGAAATTGTCATTTTTTAGTAGGAAAAAAATGCACATCATCAATAAAGATACAAAAATTAACTTAAAACACTCTACTTTTTTTCACTTTGTATTTACAAAACATGCATCCTGCATATAGAACTAAACAAACACATGTCTCAACGAAACCACTTATATCCTCACTATTGTAGTTAACATTACTGATTTATCATGAGTTATTTATCATCACATTACTCACACCATATGGTTGTTGTGCCTATAAGAATCATTAAAAAACAGTTAATTGGTAAATTGTGAATAAGTCACTAAACAGAATGTCATTATTAATAATATTCTGGCAAAAGATAAATATCAATTAGCAGTTAGTCATGTCCATACAAAATGGAACATCTTCAATAGAATTTATTTGACTTGAATTGGCAAACACAACCTATCAATAAAAATGTTAAAGAGCATACAATCAAAATACTTAGACTTATTGTTAAAACATTGAATCTTTTTTATTAAAAAGTACACATGTATCTAGAGAAATTGTTTAGATAAATAATACGATTGGTGAATTTGAACCATATTTAAGTTATTGATACAAATCTCAGATCCTTGCATTTGATTTGCATATTGAAAAGCAAAGGAAAAAATTAATGAGAAATTAACTAACACATGACTAGTGCAGTTTAAAATACCAATCAAACCACAACTTGATTGTCTCTTTAATAGGGAATTGTATATTGAGTTGAAGTAGTTTGAAATTTTTCTCTCAAACCATGTCTCACCCAAAAAAAAAGAAGAAAAAAAAGCATTATATAAAGGACATAAAATCAAAGAATATAAAAAATTTTAATTAAACCTCAAGATTAAATGGTAATGTTGGTGCTGAGCCTGTGACATTTGTTGGAGCAATTTAAACATTTTCTGTTATGCCCTATCTTACCTATCAAATGAGAAAAACAAATTAATATCATTATATAACAGACTTGGAATTCAAGAATTAAAAATTTACAAATAAAACCTCAAGATTAAATGGTAATGTTCGTGTTGCAATTGTAAGATTTGTTAGAGGTTGAACTTTTTTTGGTTGATTTCCTTTTTTTCAAAGCTTTCTTCAAGCCACCCCTTATTCTCTTACCTGAAACAGTTTGCTTCTTGATTTTGATTTGTTTAATTCCAATACTGTTCTTTTATTGAATTTTAATCCCATTTTGGTTCAAGTGATCTAATGTAACACTTGAGTATTAATCCATCTCCTCACCTTGTAATCTAACATTGAAGCTCACAATCAAATGTTGGACAGTTGATCCACTATTTTGTAGTCTAGCATCTGCTAGTTTCAAAATCTTTAAAATACAATCATTAACAATTTTTTTAGTCTCGTTACTCTCAGATGCTTTTGTAACCAATTGAACATATATCCCACACAATTCTTTATGCCACATACTTTGACATATCTTATGATCCAAATTGTTTATGTTGATTCCCAAATTTTTAGCTCCTATGAATCCAAGTTTCACTTTACGTGTCCACCTTTTCAATATGTACTAACTTGGGATCTTCATAATATTTTTCAAAGTAAAAACTTTCAAACAATGAGAATATAAAATTCTAGCAAACTCAAATTTTCTACAACCACAATAAACCTTTCCATTTAATGAATCATAAGTAACTGTATAGTAATAACTCTTATTATGAGGGGTAATTTGATATCTTGTGATTGATCCGACCTTACAGAAACTATCAATACAATAATTATAAAACTTAAACCTCTCATTTTAAAGGCACTTGAACACCTTAAGAGTATAAGCACTTGCTGTGTGTTTCAAAGTTTCTATTGGATACAATAATGAGGGAATACTTGTACATGATTTAAAATCAGCCTTTAACTCTTCATATCTACGATCTTCAAGGAGTCTTTTAAAGTTATGAAAAAACTCTAAGAATTTATGATAATAACTGATATACCTCTTTACAATACTATTCATGCTCTCACTTCTTTGTGTTATCGTCATGTCTACATAAAAGATTTGTCTTCCATACACTAAAGCCCATTTTTCCTTTATCCCAAATATGTGCCTCAACCAATCATTGTCTTAACGTTCGTATTTGCACAACATCTCATTCAATGCATTTATAAGATCTTCCATTTCTTTAAAATCATATATGCATGAGCTAAAAACTCTAGTAAAATCTTTAAATTGAGAGAAAACACCACTTAAATGAATGGCTACATTTTGATAAATGTGCTAAATACATAAACAATGATGAGTTTTAGGTCATCTTAGTACTAGAGCCTTTGCCATTACTGCATCTTAGTATGTAAGAATAGTTTTAGATCTTTTATCAAACATAGTTTTCAAAAAAGTATCAAACAACCATTCAAACGTGAAGGATGTCTCATCATATAACAATGCAACATCACATATTGTAGTTTTATTATGATGATTTACACCAAGAAGTAATGCAAGGGGATGAGTTTTATTGTTCATCCTGTAAGTTGTGTCAAAGCAAACCACATCCTCAAAATTTGAGTAATCTGCTCTCATCTTTGCATTTGACTAGAAAATGTTGGTTATTAAATTAGCTTAATCAACTTGGATAGCATAAAAAAATTGGATCATTAAATTGCATTTTATGCAAATATTCGAGAACACCTCTTATATCCCCTCTTTTCACGTCTCTCATTCTTTTAGACTATAAGTAATTTCAGTAGCCATCTGGTATGAAATCTAAATTTTCTCGACCACTTACTTACTTAACCATGACATTATGAGATGCCTTCGTTGGGATTCTTACGTCATTTGCCATTTCAATTTGCATTGCTATGGATAAACTTATCTTTTGGTGATATCTGTTTAAGTGCATCTTGTTTGGACTCAAGAGGTAGTGATTGTGCTCCTCAATAAACTAAACTACATAGAGTTTTTCACTTCTTCGATGGTTGATTCTCATTTTAGCTTCAGAACCAAACCTTGTTTCAGGGCATCTTGCTTTTATATAAATATATTGTTTGTCTTTTCTTTTTTTACCTTCAGCATTACAACAAAACATTATGCCAATGAAGTTTCCGGATTTATCTTTGTGGTTTCTACTGCCCCTAATCCTAAATCTAACTTCTTTAGCATATGACAAGTAGAATTGGTAAGCATCTTCTTCTGTCTCAAACTCCCTTCCAATTTTGACATTAATTCTTTAGATACAAATGAGCAAGTAGCTTGCAAATCCTAATTATTGTTTAAACTCATGACAATTATAATTTCATCTTCACCTTCACTCCTGCCAACTTTATTACCATCTTCAAAATTTAACCGACGAGAAGAAAAAGATACACCCTCCATAGCATTATTAGCTTTGATCCTAAGGCAAATACCCAAAAAAACAAATGAAAAAAATGCAAATGGATACTTCACTTTTATGATACACTAAGTGTTGAATTCACAATTTAATTAAGTAAAAATGAATCCTTTAACATTAAACTTAAATAAATATCTAACAACCAGTGCTAAACAAATTCTTTAAAAATGTTTGGTTTTCTATTTGGCGATCCCAAATGTTGGTGAACTAGAAACAAAAAAGAAAGGAAAAGGCATTAGCTTCATTGAAGCTAGAAGAGAGTCGATTGAGACATAATAGAATTAGGTTTTATTAAAATGATGTTGTATTTTCGTGAAACAAGATTGTAACAGATTTATTGAAATAGAGGATCTAAACTATCACTCACAAGCACTATAACAAGCTATTTCTTTTAAAGAATTAAAATAAAAGTTACTTCCCTTTTTCATCATAATGAATTAAGTGTTATTGTATGAAAAATCAAGTTTGAATTTGATATGGAAGAGATTTCACTTAACACATATGAATTTACATGAAAAACTCAACTCATGTCATTAAAGTATTATAATATACAATATAAGGTCTATTTGTTATAGAAAAACATGTACTTTGGTTTGGTGGTTGAACAAAAATTAGATTAAAATATATGAAATATAACTACGTTTATGAGCAATGGACAATGGTAGCAGCGTAGGCTTGGCTTGTAGTATCAATGTCTGTGCTTATGAGACCACATCCTATTCCTACCAAGCTCCATAGAGTTACAAAATAATTGATACAAATGATCTGAACCTGTCTCAAGAACCTCGAGCCTATTCATAAAAGAACACATGTCCAACTCCATCAAAAAAATCCATTATGTAGACGTGAATTGTATCTTGAAAACAATATGATATCACCATATGTCAAAGGCTTTATTCCTTTTGACAACTGAAACACAACAAACATCTAACGCACACCAAAGAAATGCCAACACACATTGCAATTATGAGTAACCTTCACAGTTCTTTATCCTACAATGTGGGGACTGAAACTAAATTGGGTGCTTAAACCTGTCAGCTATTAAAAAACAAAACTAAATTGACTCAGATAAAACTTTCAAGTGACCAGATTAATGAAGTAGCTTATGTCATGAAAATGAAAAAAAACAGATTAGCATATCCCAAGTTTCCTTTTCTATTATTCAAGTTTGGGTTTGAAAATATTATGATAAAATCACACAATAATATGTTAAAACTATGATTAAAATAGAGACATTCTTGAAGCACTGGACGGAATATTGATTGCACGATCTCAGAAAATTGAAATGGTAATTATGACTACAATTTTTTCAGGTTCAAGTTCAAACATGAAGAGGTAAAAATTCAAGCATGGGAAAATCATCAAAAGCCAAAAAAGAGGCAGAGATGAGAAAGGTTAAGGTACTCTAAATTGTTGTCACCAACTGTCCACTGGTATAACCACGCTAATTCTTTCTGCCAAATTTTCTTAGTAGGTGTGCATCATGATTGACTTGAAAAGTATTTAAATAATGTGCATTAAAGACGTCCTTATATGTAACCAATGTGGAATGATGGTTTAATGGTTATCTTGTGTGTGCTTTTATTACTAGATTCTCCATCTTGCATCTCTTTAGAATTTTAGTTTAAAACACTAAGATCGAAATTGATGTTGAGCCACATTGCTTCAGTTAAAATCTCTAAGAAACTTCTCCAAATGTCAGTAATTTCGATAAACAATCTAATATAAATGTCTGTTACTGCATCATTTGACATTGTCTAGTCTGAGTAACTAGATTTCCGTGCATCTAATGTTGGACCCCAAATGTTTCATGAAAATTAGAACTATTTGAAGGAGAAATTTTGGCAAGTAGTCATGAGTAAAGAGCAAATGAATGAAAATTCTTGAACCAAGAAATGATAGGTAAGGGTAAAGTAGCGAATGAGAAATGTGGATATGTCCGAGTTTTACTTTGGTGTTTCTGGTGGATACAAGATTTTGAAGTGAAAAGAATTAAGGTGAAAGTTAGAAGTAGAATTTAAGCTAAAAATGAAGTTGCATTTGTATAGTAATGTGGATGACGAACAGGTATATACGGGTATGTTCTGTTATTGGTGTTCATGTTTAAACATGGACTGTATATTTCTTCGGATGCTATTGATTCAAAATGGAGTTGAGAATGAGGAGTAAAGGAAGTAGGAAAGGTGATCTTAGTATGATCCATCTTAAGGAAAGATTTTGAAACAAAATAGGTGTTAGATCTGGAGAATTGTTCAAGTAGTAAGTTTCAGTCCTTTAGTCGCAATTTCTTCTCTAGTTATCCAATCGAGATGATTCTTAATTTGGATTAAAACTAGAAACCTGTGGCTACCTTTCTTAGGAAGACATTGAATTTAGAATCGATCTTTAAGAATCATAAGATGTCATGAAGTTAAGAACTGGACGCAATACAATGAATGAATGTAGAAAATTCATGTTTTGTACTCGAGGGAAAATTTGGATTAATCTAGGCTGATTTAGGCTAGATTAGGGGAAAGTGTGTAGATATTTCGTTTAGCTTTCCAGCAATGTATAGTATAGAATTTTTGGACTTCTAGGCTGAAAGCCAGGTCCTTATAAGGGAGATGTGCAAGAGAGGAGTCATATCTTCTGTGTTTTTTATTCTTCTATGATGACGTCATTGATCACGTCATCTTCTTTTGTGTTTTGTTTGGTCTAAGTTTTGCTTCTTCTATGTTACTGTTCATGAACTCATTATGTGTTTTGTTTCTTTAGTGTTTCGCTCCTTCTGAGTTTTACTATTGTCTGACTTTTGCTATCGCCTGCCTTTTGTATCTTCTGCCTTTTGCTATCGTCTGCCTTTTGCTCTCGTTTGAGTTTTGCTATCGTCTGCCTTTTGCTACCGTCTACCTTTTGCTACCATCTGTCTTTTGCTATCGTCTGCCTTTTGTTATCGTCTGAGTTTTGCTATCGTCTGCCTTTTGCTATCGTCTGCCTTTTCGCTATATTCTGCCTTTTGTATCTTATGCCTTTTGCTATCGTCTGCCTTTTGCTATTTTCTGAGTTTTGCTATCGTCTGTATTTTGCTATCGTCTGCCTTTTGCTATCGTCTGAGTTTACTATCGTCTGCCTTTTGCTATCGTCTACCTTTTCGCTATCTTCTGTCTTTTGCTATCGTTTGCCTTTTGTATCTTCTTCCTTTTGCTATCGTCTGTCTTTTGTATCTTCTGCCTTTTGCTATCGTCTACCTTTTGTATCTTCTGCCTTTTGCTATCATCTGCCTTTTGCTATCGTCTGTCTTTTGCTATCATCTATGTTTTGTTATCGTCTATGTTTTGCTATCGTCTGTGTTTTGCTATCTTTTGTGTTTTGCTTACGCGTCTTCTTTTGTTTTTTACTAACGTGTCTTCTTCTGGGTTTTGTTCCTTCTGGGTTACTGCTCATAAACTTCTTCTAGGTTACTGTTTATGAACTTCTTCTGCCTTTTGCTATCTTCTGTGTTTTGCAAATTTGCTTCTTCTTACTTTTGCATCTTCTTATTTTTGCTTCGTCTAAGTTTTTGCCTTTCTCTTCTTCTGTTTTTGTTTCTTCTGTGTTTTGCTATCTTCTACTTTTTGCTCCTGTTTTCGCTTCATCTTTGTTTTGCTATCTTCTAGGTTACTGTTTATCTTATATCTTCTATTCCATTTTTGATCCTTCAGAAGATAGAATTTGTCTTCAAGGTCTTCTTATAGAGCTTGAAATCTTCTTTCAAACCACATAAAGGAAACCTAACTCTGATATCTGTAAGGAAAGTTATAGCAATTTTCCCACTTCTTCTGTCCTTTCCATTCGTTTGCTTTTTCCTATGGCTTCGTCAAATCCTATCGTCTGATTCATTTTGACCCTTCAGATGATAAAATCTGACCTCAAAGTCTTCTTCAAAGTTGTAAGTTTCAAAGTTAAATGAAGTGATTCTTGAACTCTTAGATTCCTAACATTTTCTATTTCCGTCTCCATTGAAGGTTGTAGCTCTTGGTGTTAATTTGAAAGGGATGGATTGAACCAAAGTAAGGATATCAATTGGATATTTTCCTAAACATACTTCAATATTTTTATGATTTTTGGATTAGTAGAGCTCCGAATAAGATAACTCTTGTTTCAAGATAAACTAGAGACACGGAGCTACAAATCATATGAAGAAGTTAAAGTCAAATTCAGTTTCTAAGAAGTTTAAATTTCCGATAAGAGTTGTGCATAGTATGTTGATTTGGACAAGAGTAGTCCAAAAAGGTTTGAAGTGTATCTTTTGAATCACTGACCCAAGTGGAATGATTTTCGGTGTCATTAGAAACGTAAGACAATAGAGAAGATTCTTCTAGAATAAAGTGTTATGTCAGAATATTCAATGGTACTTTTGGCAAGACACTTACGTGTAAAAGATATAAGGCATAAATGGAAGGGAAAATTTGAAAGAAGTGTTGTTTGGCCTATAAATGGAAGGTAGAAGAAGAGAATAAAGGAGAAGAACGAAAGAGAAAGAGAGAATGTCATGAAAAAGAGAGAGGAATACAAAGAAAAGAATAGAATGAGAGAGAGAAGAGAAGCCAAGCTAAGGTTTCAATTTCCTTAGCCTATAAGAAAGATTTTGAGGTTGTTTAAGAAGAGAAAAAGGTAGAGATAGAGAAGAGTTTCCATTTGAGCTAAGGATGTCTTCATTTGGTGAAGAACCCAAGGGATCGAAGAGACCGATTTCTGTTAGATCAGCTCATGGAGTACACATTAACGATACAACAGGAAAGAGCCTTAGAGACCTCAAGTTGTTTACAAAGAGAAGAGACATTCATTAGAACTCATTCTGAGTAAGCCTATAAGCAAGGAAATCAAGTGGGTTTCATGTTTATAATAGAAGTAATGAGCCCTAAATGTTTTCTAATAAATCAAAAGGGTAAAATGATTTTAAATTGCTTCAAAATTGTTGCATCTATTGTTTTTAAATGATCTGAGGAAATCTTTATATGTTCGATATATGCATTTGTTGATGAACTTCAAAATAAAGATAGAAATGCATTGAAACATTTTACGTTATTCCTTAAGAAAAATGTTATAGCATTTTGTATATTCAAAAAAAAGAAAAAGTATGAGCAATTGATAAAATGATTTGAGCATAATTATGTGCTTCTGTCTGGGCAAGAGTGAAACCATTCTATTCGTCACGTGCACGTTGACAAGGGCCTTCACCCGGCTACCGGCTTATGGCATATGCACTCCGAAATGGACTCATTCTGTTCATGGTGTCATGGTGTAAACTTCGGTTTCACCATTCTGTTTTTATGGAACCCTCGACCCATTTGATTGTGCATTGTATCTTTGAATTGTCAAGAATGTTGTATAATGGAGTGTTATGCTATGATGGTTACATGTATATGTTATGTTATGTAATGATGTTTCTTTTACTATGAATCTTTGTCAAACATCTATTTTTGTTTAAACTCAATGAAAACATTTTCAAATGACATGGAAGAATTTATTTTCAAAAATTTTGCTTATCTTTCTTCTATTATAAACTATTCCCACGAGCTTTCGAGCTTACCCCCCTCTCTGTCCCCTCTTCAGGTGATAGTTAAGAAGATCGAGTGATCAAGAGAATAAGGACATTACTTCAAAATTCCGCATATCTTGGAATTTAAGTTATCTTTGTGAAAATCCAAGAATTTGTAGTTCATGTAACTTTTGTAGTTTGAGATTTTTGGATTATGTTGTAATGAGGCTTGAAAAGCCATTATAGTTTTGTAAAACCCTTTTGTTTTGAGGGTATTGAAATGTAAATGATGGAAATTGTTGCATGAAATCTATTAAAGAGTATGATGAAGTAAAGATATGAGAGTCTTATGACTTTTCAGCAAGAGTTAGACTCCACATTCAGAGCTAGGGTCCAACATTAAGGTAATAAGTTTGTTTTGATATTTGATAGCCATGGGCACGCCACCCTTGTGGGATGATGCCTAATAAGGGTTTTTGGAAATAACCCTACAGTAAAGATACGCTCAAGTCTTCAGATATTTGCAAGAGGTTAGGTTCCGAAAATAAGCCTCAACAATTGTGGTATCAGAGCACAGTATTAGGATCTTACATGGGCATTTTTGAAATAGGTGTCAAGTAGACTAGTGAGTAGGGAAATTATATATCAGAATGTCAGAATATGAGAAAAGGAAAGTTGTGGATATTTAGCAATCAGAAATATGGCGTAGTTCAATATGTAGACATGGATCTAGTGTGGGTAACTATGATGGGGAATATGGTGAGGGAAATTTTGTTGTGAATACGTACTTGAACATGATATGGATGTGAATATGTTATCATGGATTGTTTGAGGAAAATAGGGAGACAAGTAGAGAGGATGAGATTAAAGTATACAAGTGGA
>JANZLD010000003.1:45431009-45444367 GCA_026413575.1 Erythroxylum carthagenense
AAGAGTAATCGCTAGATATCATCTTATAGACTTATCTCATCTTGCTTTCATTTCTCAAATTAAACCTTCTAAAAGAAGCTCTTGGCGATGGAAGTTAGGATCTTGCTATAAATGAGGAGTTAAACTAATTTGAGATGAGTAAGATGTGGATTTTAGGACCTAGACCTAGAGATCATCAAATCATAGCTACCAAGTGGGTCCTTAATACAAATTAGATGAATGATGTACCATTACGAGAAATAAAACTATATTGGTGGAAAAAGGGTACAATCAAAAGGAGGGCATAGACTTTGAGGAAAAATTTATTCCAGTGGCTAAGTTAGAAGCTATTAGGCTCTTACTTACTTTTTTTTTATATGAAGTTCAAATTATTTAAGATATATGTTAAAAGGATTTTTATAAATGTTTTTATTCAAGAAGAAGTTTATATTGATCAACTTCTTAGGTTTGAAAAACATAATGCACTTAACTATGTTTACAAACTTTCAAAGGCTCTATATGAGTCGAAACAAACTCCAAGAACTTTGTATGATAAATTGAGTGCATTTTTTTAAAAAATGATTTCTTTATAAGTAAAGTTGACACTACACTCTTTACTAAAATAGACAAGCATGATATTTTAATTGTTCAAATTTATATTGAAATGACATTTTTTTTTGGTTCCACTAATAAGAGTATATGGAAAGATTTGTCTAAATGTATAAGTATGAAAATTGAAAAGTATGATAAAAGAGTTAAACTTCTTTCTTGAACTCCAAATCAAGTAAAAAAAAGGAAAGTATTAAATTAAGCAAAGAACCCTAACAAATTACTCAAATGCTTCATAATAGATCAAGCTAAACCATAAGGGACATCTGTGAGCATCGCAACAAAATTGAATAAAAATGAAGAGGGCAAGCTAGTTAATGTCAAGCTTTATTGAGATATGTTTGATAGTTTGCTTTATCTTACCATAAGTAGGCCAAATATAATGTTTAACATATGCTTATCTGCTAGATTTTAATCCAGTATTAAAGAATCCAACCTTTTAATCATTAAGGGGGCGTTTGGTTTGAGCACATGGTTGGCTATGGATATGGGTATAATAGTAGAAGGGGATGAAGATGGGTATGAAAAATAAAAAAATGATGTTTGGTTTGTAACTTGGGTTTCTGTATTAATACTAATAATGTTGTTTGGTTTGTTGCATTAATCGGAATGAAAGATAATATAATACCATTTTTACCCTCAATAAAAATGAAAATAATTTTCCCTTCATATGTTTATTGGGGCTATCTCTATTTAACATCAAATTAAAACGAGAGATTTCAGAAAATATACCTGGAGGCGCATAACAAAAATTTCCTTCATTAATGAGACGCGATAAGGTAAGATGGGAGATCGTAAGGAATTGAGAGGCGATAAGGAAGTAAAGAGGATGGTAGGGCAAAGGCTGGGGATAAAAGAGTAAAAAATAAACGTGATAAAAACTTAGATTGGAATGAAACCTTGATACCCACCCCCTTTGGTGGGTTTAGTAGATTCCCAAATTTAATGGAATAAATCCATTCCCCTAGAATTGAAAATCTCGAAACAAACACTATTTTTTACAATTATTCCATTCTTTCATTCCCAAACCCTCAAACCAAATGCCCCCTAAGTTCATTCTTAGATATTTATATGGTATTATGTCATTAAGAATTTGGCATGCTAAGCATACTTTCTTTGAATTAATTGGTTATTCAAATGCGAATTATGCCAGCAGTCTTTTGGATGGAAATAATACATATGATACTTGTTAATTCCTAAGACATACATTAGTCTTATGGTTTAGTAAGAAATAAATTTTGGTTGCCTTATCAATCGTGTAAGTCAAATATATGGCAATTAGTGGTTGTTGTGTGCAAATCCTATAGCATAGACAATAACTTAGAGACTATGGAATGGACCTTACTAAAATACCTATTAAGTGCCATAATACTGGTGCCATTTATCTTATAAAAAAACTCATTCAACACTCTATAGGCAAGCACACAAAAGTTAAATACCATTTTATTAGAAATCATGTAAAAAATAGGATATTAAGTTAGAATTCATGGATACATAACATTAATTGGCCAACATTTTTACTAAAACAGTAAGTGAGAATAAATTTTGCAAAATTAAAAGAGAATTGGGGATGATTGTTGGAACTTGTTTTGGTAAGTGACTATTAATGTTTTTTTTACCTTTATTGATTTTTTTTCATGATTTATTACATGGTATAATGTTTAAATTTAAGGTTGATTTTAGAGTTAATAGGACATACAGGTCAACTAATACCTTAGTGTGGTTAGCTAGTGTTCTCAAATATCCATTGCTCTTACTCTCTAGCGAGTTAGCTAGTTGTTTGATTTCTTATTTAGTCAATTATATAGCCATATATGTAGTAATATCATAGTTTATCCATTTAACATTCAAACCCCTCCTTTTATTGATACATGAACAAAACCATACTCCTTAGCCCATAATGCCATTTGCAAGACAACCCAACCAATATCCTATATTAAAGTTCCTCAAAACCTTAAAATCATTCATTTATCAATCCCATCACAAAAAATATACTTAAAGAAAAATAAAAAAATCCAACCAGAAATAAGGTGAGAACATGTAAAGTAAAGAGAACCGAATTAATTCAAAGAGTATCAATGAAATAACCCATTGACAAAATTCAGATGTTTGGAACTATAATTCAAACCTATCCTATATTAATTCATTGATAAACTCAACTTTAAGAATGTAACAACCAAATACAAACAATTAGAAAGTGTATTAATGATAGAGACTAACAATACTTAAAATTTAAACCTAATAATTTAGATTAATAATACATACAATTTAGATTAACAATACGTAAATTTAGATTAACAATACTTAAAATTTAAAGCCACAAACCAAAATTCATACCATAAATAAGTTTCAGTTAGTGCAAGCCATTTATATTAAAAATGCAGCAAGTTCAAATAGGAGGTTCAAACCACAAACAAATACCTAAATCAAATCGAGTACACAAAAACCTAGTAAATGACAAAACCAACTTACCTCAATCAACATGCAGAAGAAGATAACAGAGCTAGAGCGAGCTAATAGCTAAAGAAGATAACTAAAACAAAGAAAAGAAGACAACAACAATCAAAGAAATACACAAAATATAGTAACGAACAAAACTCAACGACTAAAAAACAATCAAAGAATAAAATGTTACCTCAACCGACAATTAAAAGGAGACAATCACGATGACACGCGTTGTATAAGCGATAACGAGGAGGAAAGGACGAGTGACGATGTTGTCCCACGACGATGAGCGATAATGAGGAGAAAATATGGCAAAAAAAACAGAGGAGAAAATGAGGGGGAAAGGTTCGGGACGCGTTTAACCCCAAACGAAAATGACATCATTTTTTTATTTTAAAAAATTAAGCTAAAGCTAATGACGGAGTGCCTAGACTATCAAAGCATCATCGACAGAACACATTACTGTCAGAAAATCCTGACGTTTGATTTTTGAACCAAGCATTTCTGCGTAAATTTTTTGTTGGAACGGTTATACCGTCGGAAATTCATTGATGGAACATAAATCCATTGGTAAATCCCTAACACTAGTTTATTGTGGAAAGCATTCCTGCCTAATTTACCGATAAATATGACTTTTTTGTTGCTATATTCTATCAAAAAATTTGTTGGGATATTTTTCCTCCACCTTTATTGACGAAAATTTTGTTTGTCACAAAATGTAATTTTTCACGATAGTGTTACCAACAGATATTGATTTTTCATCTCTAATTAGCTACAGTATTTGTTCCGTCAGGAATTTATGATTTTCTTTTAGTGTCATTCGACATTTTAGTGGACTTAAAGATCACATTAAAAAGCTTACCTAGCTTAGTAAAACCCTCTTCTCCTAGGCTCTTCCCTATTTCTATAAGTATCTCATCAAGCGTTATTGCCCTTCCACTCTTCATAATAAATAATGAACGAGAATGATAACAAAAAGAATGCAAGTACTTCCAACAAGGACTAAACAACAATGTCCTTATATTATATGCATCCATTGAATAATCTTGAAATGAACTTTTTCCTTGTGCAATTGAGAGGGAAGATATATGAAAAAATGAGCATGATTTATGAGGAATGCCTTCATAACTAAAAAGAAATTTGAATTCATTGATGGAACTATGTCTAAGTCAAATGACGATTAGTAGATGGTAAATTCCATGCTTGTAATATGGATATTCAACACAATCGAACTGAGTTTACATTTTATGATAATGTATATGAAGAATTGAAGGAATTATGAGAAGATCTATGACAAAGATTTTCAATTAGGAAATGACTCACAAATTCTATAACTAAAATTGGACAATGTAAATTGTAGGCAAACAAGATAAATGGTACTTTTGTATTATGGAAAACTCAAATTGATGTGGGATAAATTGGCAAACTATGAGTCACTATCAGTTTGTACAATCAACGAGTGCAAATGTGATATTATGAGTGAGATGATGAAGAGGCAAAAAATCAAAATGATTCATCAATTTTGATGGGCCTAGATGATGCTATTTTTGGAATGGTAAGATCAAATATACTAGATATGAAACCCCTAATGATGCTTATATGAGTGTACTCTATGATTGTTCAAAAAGAAAGGCATAGTAATATGACAAGAACAAAGGAAGAGTGTGGAGATGCAGTAGAGCTCACTGTATAAACTTAGTAGGTGTTGATAGCAATGGTGACTAAAGTTAAAGAAAAGGCTAAGGTATGCACATTATGGATGAAATGGGCACAACAAAAATGAGTGTTTCTAGTTAATAAGAGATGCAAACTGGTGGACAAATAAACTAAGAGGAGGAGGAAGAAGAACTTGATATGGTCGAGGAGGTTCGGGGTTATGAGAGGGAGATAAGAAAGTGCTTAAGAAAATGCAGCACAAGTAACAAATGCTGATTGAAAGCAACACAACATGGTGATCGAGGTCGTAGATGACTCTCATAAGCCTTTTAAACACTCACAAGGAATATGTGAAAAAGAAACTTAAGACATATGATTGACTGCTGGATATGAGGGCTTTATAACATATGATTGAAGATATCACTTTGCTAAGTGATATGAGGAAGATTACACTTTGTTTAGTGGGGTTGTTTAAAGGGGAATATACCTCAACAATGAAGAAATAGTCCATGTTCCTTTAATAAAATACTTATTTGAATGATGTTTTATTTGTATGTTGTGTATGATATAGAAAAAAACTTCGAGGACTTTGATTAGAGGAGGTGAGTAGTGTGAAGGGGTCTACCTTTTTTGAGAGGTAGGAATGGAGCCAACGAATAAGGCCAACAAAGTGGATACTTGAAAATTGTGGCACCTGAGGTTAGGTTATCCTTCAGCCAAACTACAAATTTTGTTCCCAAAATTAGTAGTAATAAAAGTAGTAGTAGTACCAATGCTTGTGATATTTGTTTTAGAATAAAGCAGACCAGGGAAATGTTTTTTAAAAGTGATAATAAAGTAAGTGATTTTTTTGAAGTGATTCATTTTGATTTGTAGGAAGCCTATAAAGTTCCTACTTTCTGTGGTACAATTTATTCTTTGAAACTAGTTGATTATTTATCCTGCAACTGGGTTTTCAGTTCCTTCAGTTTAATAGGTGCCATCCTATATGGAGGAATTGATATAGGAACGGCACCTGGGACAATATCAATAGTGAACTCCGTCTCCCTATCTGGGGGTAATCCCGGTAATTCTGCAAGAAACACATCCAGAAATTTCCTAACAACTGGAATGTCCTGAATGGTTTGTTAATTCCAAGCATCCACCACGTGGGCTAGATAAGCCTCACATCCACCTCGGATCAATCTCAAAGCACTCAGAAATGAAATTAGTCGAGCTGGCACTACCTGACTAACTCCTTGAAACACCACTCTCGGTTGATTAGGGGATTCAAGCACTACGTCCTTAATATAACAATTCATCACTGCCCTATGAGCAGTGAGCCAATCCATGCCTAAGATGAGGTC
Organism: Erythroxylum carthagenense; assembly: GCA_026413575.1. Lineage (NCBI taxonomy): Eukaryota > Viridiplantae > Streptophyta > Magnoliopsida > Malpighiales > Erythroxylaceae > Erythroxylum > Erythroxylum carthagenense. Next base: position 45,437,045 of record JANZLD010000003.1, read on the forward strand.
TATCTCTCTCATCTGTAAAATGATCAAATCAGCTTCTAATTCTGCCTGATCAATCCGAACTATACACTTTTTACATACCTCACCGATCACTGTTGTACTACCCATTAGAGTACTCGCTACTAATTCACATTTCAGTATCTCTCACTCACAATGCAATATAGATGCCAGATGTGGGATGATTAATGAATGGGTAGATCCTGGATCTACCAATGCATATGCCTCAAAATTAAAAACATTCAACACATCTGCTACTACATCTAGAGAGTTCTGTGCCTCCTGTCTGGTAATGACGTAGACCCTGGCCTGAGATTGCAGCTGGTTGCTCTGTACCTTAGTCCTAACATTGGGCCTTGCTGACTGAGTCCTACCTCTACCTCTGTCTCTCTATGCAGGTCTGCCAGCTCTACTCTGTTGAACTGTAGTCTTAGTTATAGTTCCTCCTCTAGCTCCAGGCTATGTTTCCAACATCTCAGGACAATCTTTGATATGATGCTCATATCAGCTACATAAAAAACATGCTCTCATTATTTACCAACACTCACCACCATGCTTTTTACCACAGTGCTCACATTCAGGCAATTGGTGCAACTGACTAGCAGGCATCTGTCCTCTGCCTCCCCCAGACTGAACAAATTTACCTCTTCCTTGAGATCCAGATTGTCTCAATCTAGATTGGAATCGAGACGATCTGTTCTAACGCTTTCTAAAGCTTCTGTCGTAATCAGCCTGAGACTCATCCTGCCTCTTACCTCTAACCTCCTGTTTGTTCTCTGTCTGAGCATCTTTCAACAATTGTTCAATTATGATCGAGGCTACTCAAAGTTCTGTAAAACTGTTCAAGTTAGAAATGTTTAGTCTTGTTCTGATCTCCATGTTCAAACCATCCTCAAATTATCTACATTTTTCTTCTTCAGTTGGGATCAATGCAGCTGCATATCCCATTAGCTCATTGAATTTTATCTCATACTTTGCCACTGTGAGTCTGACTTGCTTCAGGTCTAAAAATTCTTTCATTTTCAATTCATGTAAATCTTCGGTATGTAGTTCTCTCGAAACACTCTCAGGAAATCCTCCTAGGTCAAACTACAAGGTCTAGTGGTACTGCCTAGAACGATTTTCCACCACTGATATGTGGGACCTTACAGGAGTGAGTTAACATAGTCGAATTTCTCATCTACCTCACAGTCTATCTAGTCGAACACTCTTTTAGTTCGCTCAAGCCACCCTTCTGCTTTAGCCGAGTCTATACTTCCGTAGAAGTCCACAGCCCCTTGTTTTCTCAGCTTATCATATCTTCTTTCTCGCCTTACAAGAATTCTCGAAGGCATATGAGCAAACTCAGGTACAGGAGAATCTAAATTGACTCCTACATACTCCATATCAGCTGACTCTCAAATGTGATCTCCTATGGAAGCTGACCTATAACAAATAAAAGTTATGGTCACTATCAGAATATCTCACTAATTATCATATCTCAACTCATATTTGTCCTTAAAGATGTCAAACCATGCTCTGATATAAAAAATGCAACATCCCACTACCGTAAGGTACATACCCAAACTTTCAGGAACATAACCTATGATAATGGTATGTTAGAGCAAAATAATTCCAACTTACACATGGCATCAACTAACATCATTTAAAAGTCAGCAAATTTTAAAACCATTCATTGCATTAATCCATAAAATTTACACTATTTCCTTTAGACAAATACTTACATGACCTTATACAAGTTCTAATAAAAACAACAAAGTACAAGATACAACACTCCTGGAGCTAGCTGACAGACCTCTGAACCATTACAAAATCCAAAGGGTCCTTTAGTCTTGTCTAAAGAACTAGGTCTTCTCTCTTGTACCTAAAAAACCACATTGCAATTTTTATGAGTTTTGCGAACTCAATGAATGAACCATCATTGATGATTTCACCGGATCACATACACATAATACATATTTTACAAACACTCATTCAGATCATAAACACATTCTAGATGTTCACACAACATGGTATATCGTAAGATCACACAGTTTACATTGCTAAGCATAGCAAATAAATCACATAAATTTATCACTCATTCATCTTTGCAAATCATTCAATAAATTTTAGTCTTATAAAGTCATATGCATAAGACTCACATTCTTTCTTATTGTTGTAATCGAGTGCCTATCACAAACTTATACAAATACCGGGCCATAGGACTCAGTCAAACAGAATCACAGAGCATAACTCTATGTGCAAAATCAGAAATCACGGAGCAAAGCTCTACGTGGAAGCACTTCATACTGGTAACTCAAGTCACAATGCCTTTATTTGAGCATGCATTTTATGAAATACAACAATTTCTGAATATCTCATATATCACAATCTTATACAAACGCTCAGACAAGATTTCACAGTCATTAGACCTAAGCCTGGCATTTAACTTTCATTGAGAATCAAATGTCAAATTCATATCAAATCAAAACACTCCCAATACATGCCCAACTATTAAACTCCTCGGACCTCAGGTCTGGAATCCAGAAACAACTCACAAATAGTTCAATAATAGTGGAAGTGTAATAAATTAAATTAAATTCAAATCAATTCAATCCTAGGAAATCATCTAGGTTGACTCACAGTACATTCCAAGAAGCTATTGCCTGGATGGTCCAGCAATGTCTGACTGGTGTTCAATGTGCTCCTCTATAACATACACAACACATTCACAAATATCACATTTTGCACATGCACATGTACTTAAATAAATAAAATATTCATAATGCATTGTTCAATGACAATTTCGGGTATCTTATTGTAATTTTCATCATCAAATCGATCAGATATCAAAGCCCTCATTAATATCATTTGGTACTTATAAAAATAAAACAATGTGAAATCAATTACATAACTTAATTGACCACTTCAAATTTTTTACCCATATGATTTCAGGTCAACTTTGCATAATTAATCTGATAGAGTAAATGACAAAATTAGGTAACCCTTCCTTCTGGAAAGTTGTTCTACAGTATCTTAAGTTTCTAACTAATCTAAGATCATCCAATTTGATTTAGTATTCAATAAGTTATCCACAAAATACCATAGACTGTTCACATTTGAACTTTTGGCTAGTACATGATCATTCCCTCTAATTGTACAACTCATATCTTTCAGCTCAGATAGCCGAAAATTACAAACTTTATACCAATTTAAAGCTAAGAGAATAAGCTACAGAAGACACCTCAGCCTAATTTGGCCCACATCAATACAATTTATTCAATAACCACAGGACATGATTTCTGTCCCAAGTAATGCTACAACCTAAGATAAAACTCAGTTTCATTCCAATTTTGAAAGTCATAGAGATAGAATTAAAATTTGACTTCTTCATAAAATTTGTAGAAATATGTCTCTAGTTTAATATGAATTAAAAATAAACTCATTCAGAAATCTACAGATCAAGTTATAATCAGAAAACCGAAGCATGATCTTGAAAATTTTCCAATTCATAACATTCTAGTAGACTTCCACACTTTCATCCAATCAATCACTTTCAAATCAATTCAAATAACTCTAAATTTTTATGGAGAGAAAAAAAATGTCTTAGGAATCCATTGGTCTAAGTTTCAATTCATTTAAAGTTTGGAAGAAAAAGTTATATCCAAAAGAATCAAGGTTGTTCAATGAAATACTCTATTCATAAACTTATACAAGCAACTACCACCCTTTTACTGTAGAATCATGTTTTTGCACGTATTTCTCCACATTTTTGCAGCAACACTCCTCCATCTTCTTCCTCTCTTCTACTTAATTCCTCATCCAAATTTATACCCTTACATTTACTCCTTCATTTTTACACCCATGCAACTTATCTTATGCTAAAACAACTCAAAATGCAACATTAGTTACAAATACCAAAACCAGAAATTTTTCAATACTATTCATCGTCTTCAACCTTTGTTTACAACATTTTCTGCACTTTCTCTCTTTCCACTTACCCCATCATCCCTAATGAATACTCTTTGCATTTCTACTTCAACTTACTCTAAAACAACTCAAGATTCAAGATTAATCATAAAACATCAAAAACAAAACTCATATACAACAACAACATTTTTTTGGTCTCTTTCTCTCTCTCAAATGGGATAGCACATATATATATATACCTTAATTTCCAAACCCATGCATGCATGTATATATTTATATTGTAAAACAACATTATTAGAACCACTTACTGGATTCGGCTATTCCCAGCAGTAAAGATAACTCAATGAGAACAATTCACTATTCAGTGATGAACAATACAAGGCTCTCTCTGTTGTATGCTTTCGATGAATAACAGGAGCTACAGTGATTTTTTTCTTAATCCCAGCATAAGCCAAATGTAGTCTTGCTTGACTTACACTTATCACACTATAATTAAGCCATTTGTCAAATACTACTTAACCATTTGTCATCTACCTCTTATTGTCATGTGTCACTCTATCATTAGTCCATAATACCTCGAATTTTTTTTAAAAAATTCTAAATTCACCAAAAATTTTGAAATAATAATATGACTCTCCAAATAAATTTTTAGCTCAAAAATAATTCACCAAAAATTTTAAAATATCCAAAATATACAAAAATTGCCAAATCATAATTAATACACTCCAATTTAATTCACAATTTTCACTTATAAATCAAATTTACCCAGAAATGCCAATGAATGCATGTACAATTATATGAATGTACAAAATAAAAGTATATGTCACTATTAATTATGCCTTATGTGCATTTTCTTAATTTCTAACAAATTTCTCATAATTCACAATTATAGCCCTAGCATGGGTAACGGGATGTTACAGACAACATTATAGGTAATCACCTACCAAGTTTAAAGACTATATGATGCATACTACTCGCTGAATAAAAGACCGCTTTGTGATTGCTATCGCACCATCAAAAAACTCAGATACTTCTTATCTCATAGCTACCTATGTTATATAACAATTTCTTTACTAAAAGAACCAAGCTTTCTTACCTAGAATGATAGCAAGAGCTGAACCCACAAGGTATTCAAAAGCCATAAAAGATGCAAAGGGGAGGGAAGCTATAAGAAAGGAAATCACAATCCTAGAGAATAATGATACTTAGACATTAGAGACAATACTTATAGGAAAGAAAACAATAGTGAGTATGTGGATATTAAAGATAAAGTATTACTTAGATGGGACTGTGGAGCAATATAAGTCTCCCTTGGTAATACTAAGAAATTGACAAGTTGAAAGGGTGGATCATAACATAACTTTTTTGTTAGTTGTTAAAATGATGATTATTAAAATGTTCCTAGCAGTGGTAATAGTTCAAGGGTGGAAACTACACCAAACATATATGAATAGTACATTTATGTAGAAATAATTGGACAAAGAAGTTTAAATAAAATTGCCCCCGAGATTCAACCTATTTGGAGAAAAATTGTGTAATTTGAAAAAAATTGGGATTGAGACAAGCACCATGATGTTGGTTCTCTAACCTTGTGATTGCCCTAATATAGTATGGTTTCAACCAATCCTATTCAGATTATTCCTCATTTGTCTATGCTAAAAATGACATTCATTTGCATGTGTTTGTGTATAGAAAGACTTGATTATTTCAAAGAAATGATAGTGAGGAAATTCAAAGATTATCTTGGCTATTGTTTTCATATGAAAGACTTGGGAACTTTGAAGTACTTTCTTATAATAGAGATTGTAACTAGACTAGAAGGAATATTTTTGTGTCAATAAAAATATTCTTTGGATATAATCTTTAAACATGATTATTATCACAGACTATATCGTTTCCTATAGAACAAAGTCATTGTTTTACATTAGCTATAGGACCATTATTTGATGACCTTGAGAAGTGCAAGAACTTGGTTGGGAGACTTATCTACTTAACAATAACTTGTCCTAAATTAAGTTATGATATTCACATTTTGGCCTATTTTATATAGACCCCAAAACAAGATCATTAAAAATAAACACTTTAGGGGGTTTGCTATTTGAATGGAAATCTTAATCAAGGTGTTTCTCTTTGTTCCAATAGTGATTTATGCTTGATTGCATATTGTGACTCGGATTGAGAAAATTGTCCCTTGATATGATGATCTTTGATAGGGTCGCTTGTATTACTGGGACACTTGCCTATATCATGAGAAGATAAAGTAGAGTATTGTCTAACGATCCTCTATTAAGGAAGAATATCAATCATTGGCAATTACTACCTACAAATTGAAATGGTTGAAAGGCTTATTGGCTTTATTGGGTGTCCTACATAAACAACCTATGTGAATCTTTTATGATAGCCAAATAGCTATACATATAGAGGTTGACTATCATTTTGTTCAGGATGAGCTTCAACTTAATATCATTGTAAAATCATATGTTCATATAACTCAATAGCTAATCGATATATTGATAAAAGGCCTTTCCAAATAACATTTTAATGCTTTCCTTAGTATGTTAAGCATCCATGATCCACACACACCAACTTGAGTATAGGTTATTAGGTGCTAATCATATGCATAACAACAATAATAACACTCAATAGAAATCTTATTAGCATGCGGAGTCATTGGAGATCCAATGGCACACAACCTTACCCCTAACTAATAGAGAGACTGCTTTCAAATAACCCACATGAAGAGGGAAATAATAATATTATTATTGAATAAATAGAATAAAATAAATATAAGAACATTAATAGGGATGATGATGATGATAAATTTAAAAAAAGAAAAAGAAAATTAATAAATAAAGATACGTAAAGAGAATAGAACTTTAATAAATAGAGAAGATGTTAAAGGTGCAGGGGATTTGGTTTAAGGATAGAGCTCCTTAATGCAGTCAAGAGTTTCATAGATTAGAAGATCTATATGCTTAGACTTGAGATCAAATCTCCTGGCATTCCGTTCTTTCCATATCATCTAAACAAACATGCTAACAACGGCTATATGATGTGGCTGCAAGGGTGTTCTTTTAGAAACTAGCCATTGGACATCATTGGAGAAGGTATTAAAATGAGTAGGCCATAGGCAACTCAGTTGAATAGCATTCCAAACTTGATAAGTCAAGTCACATATGAAAAATAGATGGTATCATATTTCTTCTTGAGTTAAGCATAAGGGACATAAAGTATTGATGTTGGACCCCGAACTTTCGGTGAAAATTAGAAATATTAAAATGAATTCAATGAGTGTTTTCAGATATGAATTATGTTATAGAGGTTTTTATGCCTTGACGAAATGGATGAGAAAAAGAATTTATTGGTCTTGATGACTTTGAAGATTAGTTTTGGTTATGAAAGTTTAAGTGGATGAGATGA
>JANZLD010000003.1:45570700-45586464 GCA_026413575.1 Erythroxylum carthagenense
GTAATGTTTGATCGAGTACGCCACCCTCGCGGGCCATGGGCTCGGATATCACCATGGATATCGGGTTCGGGTCTCGTCGGGAGTGGGGTGCTACAACATAAATATGAAGATAACACAATATTATATACACTCAATATTAATATTGTGAAGTCTCATTCTACCCGCTACTCAAACGTTAGGGTGATTACTTATATGGCGAGGTCAATTAGAAGCCTGATGTGTGGTGACATTACAATGTGCCTTATCATGTAATTACATACCAATGAACATTTAATAAATAAACTTTTATTAAACAAAAAACTTGTTACAATTTAAAACATGTCTATTATACAACAAGATATAATTTTAAAAAATACTAAACCCTACGTAAACCTAAACTCACCACATGGTCCTTAAACGAATCTCGAGGAATAGGTTTAGTTAAGGGATCAGCTACCATCTTGTTCATACATATACTTTATGGAAACCTCCTTATGTTTTATGGCATCTCTTACAAAATGATAACGCCTTTTAATGTGCTTAGATTTTCTATAAAACTTCAAATTTTAGGAAACTGTATGGTTGTAGTATTCTCACATAACAATTCAACAGGATCGTTAACTCTGGGAGCAAGATCAAGATCTTAAAGAAAACTTCTCAACCATATTGCCTCCTGAGTGGCAAGACAACAAGCAATGTATTATGCTTCCATAGTTGATAATGTTATACAGTCTTGCTTCTTGCTGCATCAAGATATGGCTCCCCCTCCTAAGGTGAAGACATATCCTAAGGTTGACCTAGACTCATCTGGGTCACCACCCCAATCCGTATCCAAATATCCCCTTAACCTTAAATCCCTGCCTTGATAACAAAGGACCAGGTCTAAAGTACCACGAAGGTAGCGAAAAATCCTTTTGATTGCTTGCCAATGAGCAGGTCTTGGGTTGCCTTAGTAATGACTTACCAAACTAACCGCAAAGCAAATTTCCGACTATATACACAACATAGCATACATTAAGCTTTCTACGACATTAACATAGGGAACATTACTCATTTTTTCTTTTTTCCTTATTTGTTTTAGGGAATTGATAAAGACCCTAGATAAGACCCCTTTTAACTGGAATATCAACAGGTTTGGAATAATGCATTCGAAAACGTTCCAAGATTTTATTAATATACGCTTCCTGAATTAAACCAAGAAGTTTCTTGGGATGATTTCTAGTTATTTCCACACCTAGGACATACCTAACTTCACCCATGTCCTTTATATCAAAGATAGAGGACAACCACTCTTTAGTGGTTCTGAGCATCTCTATATTATTGCAGGTTAGTAATATGTCATCAACATACAAAGTGAAAAACAAAATTCCACTTATTGTTCTTTTGACATACACACAATGGTCGTCTGAAACCATGACTAAGCCAAAAGAAGTAATGGTTTCATGGAATCTGAAATATCACGATCTGGAAGAATGTTTGAGACCATATGTGGATCTTTTAAGATGACACACTTTGTCTTCTTGACCTTTTGATATGAAACCAATAGGTTGATTCATATAAATCTCTTTCTCAAGGTTACTATAGAGGAAAGCAGTCTTTAAATCCATTTGAAACAACTTCAGGTCCAAATGGGCAACTAAAGCCAGAAGTAAGCGAATAAAGGCAAATCTCACCACAGAAGAAAATGTTTCTTTATAGTCTATAACCTCTTTTTTAGTATAGCCTTTCACTACGAAACAGGCCTTGAACTTGTCGATCGTTCTATCCGCTTAACATTTTATCTTGAAAACCCACTTATTTTCAATTAAGTTTTATTGGAGCGGAAGGTCAATTAGTTCCCAAACTATATTTCTTATCATTGAGTCAATTTCATCCCTCATGTCATCCATCCTCTCTGTGTGATTAGGTGAATCAATAGTCTCTTGAAAAGATGTTGGTTCTTCTATTTCCAAAGGAGTACAAAGGAATATTTCCTCTTTGATTTAAAAATATTGTCGAGGAATTCTTCCATGCTCACTTCTTTGGAGTCTAGGGCCTACATTTGTCTGTCCTAATTCAGAATCTGTCCCCCTAGCTGTTGGAGATGTGGGGTCCTAGTTATGTTGAAAACCACTCCCACTATCCCCTTGAGATGTGAGATTTTGAACATGCAGACTATCCATATGTTCTTGGTTTAGAGATTGAAGACGAATCTCATTCTCGATTTGGTTCTCTTGGGTAAGAAAAGTCTCGGTGACTTGGCGAGTAACTAAATTCTCCCCCTCACCCAGAGTATCCTATTGTAACTCATACAAATCTAGGTCCTTTTTAATTTCACTTATACTTGAGAACTCATCCTCAAGAAACTTCACACTGCGAGAAGCAACTTCCATCATGCCACCATTCTGATGCTCACCTTTAAAATGTTCGAGTTATCTTATAAGCACCATTTTAATGGCTCTTGGACCAAGTTTCCCATGTTTGTGAGTTGGGTTGTGTACATAACTAGCCAAACCCTATGGGCGCAAATGATCTAAAAAGAGCTTTCTTCCATTTCATAACTCATATGAGATAACGAGTACACTTTTACTTGGCACACAGTTAAGAATATAAGTTGTCGTGAGCAACGTATCTCCCCAAAAACTAATTGGAAGACGAGCATGTGCCATCATTAACTTGACCATGTCAAGCAATGTTCGATTCCTACACTCCACAATACCGTTTTGTTGTGGAGTTTAAGGAATTATTAGTTGTCTTATTATACCATTTTTCTCACAAAATTCTTTGAACATATCAAGGACGGTTTGGATTTTTCAAATATGTTATAAAGGGATAACAGAGTAACTTGAGCAATATTCACAATCCTAGATTTGATCAAAGTTTTCACCTTATTGTTCAAGGCCTTACTGGCAAACCCATCAATGTACATTGTCTCATCAATCAAACCAGCACTAACCTAAGTCTCGATGTTGTTGATATACCACTGAAAGTCGTGATCTTTGGAACTACTATAAATGCTCTTTAGCTCTTTGACGGACTTGCATTAAACAACCACATCCAACAATTACAACAAAAAGAAGAACTACAAGAACATAAGCAAAAGAGAGAAGAATTAAGTCCAATCAAGCATCATCAGTAAACGCAGAAAGCAAAATAAAAAAAAAGAGGAGTATCAACTTGGCTTAAGTGAGAGGAAAGCCAAGACCCTTAGATTTTATTAAAACATAATCGAATTAGTCATGGAACAAAATAAGAATACTGTCAATGGAGGAGGTGATGTGATGCCCAAATAATGGTGTTTTATACCAATTCATCAAATCCTTATAATTTCTATTAGTTTTATTAGTTGTTTTCTCTTTGAGAAACAGATTCTTTATTTTAATTATAATATTTTTATCATATTTTATTAAATTTTGTTCACATACTTGTATAAATTTTAAATAAATATATAAATAAAATTTAACATAAGACAAATTTTGAAAATGAGAATTTCATATGCTCTAAGCCTACCAAGCTAAATTGATTGCTGTGTCTCTCTCGTTTATGTCAACCGGCCATTGGCCTTGGCTGCAACACGTGTGTTACGGTGGATTAAGTCCCAGAAGCCCCTGCGAAACCAATATGAGGAATGCTTTTTCAACGCAGCCCTCCATTGTTGCCCACAGCCTCCTGCTCGTGCCTTTCAAGATCCACCAAATTGTCTACCTCCACAAACTGCTCATGGCTCCACAAGCAATCTTCTTGTGTCTCTCTTCTCAGGAAGTGCACTTCGTTGATCCTTCTGAAGCAAGTCCAAGCCCACATCTTCCGACTCGGCCTTCACCAAGACCACAACGCTGTCGGCAAGTTCCTCGTCTGTTGCACTGTACCATCTCGCGGGGACGTGTATTACGCGGAGAAAATATTTAACTACGTACGTAACCCGTCTTTGCTTATGTACAACGTTATGATTAAAGCGTTTGCAAAGAAAGGTAACTTTAGAAGATCTCTGTTTCTGTTTACTAAGTTGAGGGAAGGAGGGTTGTGGCCTGATAATTTCACTTACCCGTTTGTTCTTAAGGCTGTTGGCTGCTTAGGTAAAGCTTTAGTGGGGGAAATGGTTCATGGGTTTGCGGTGAAATCTGGAGCTGTGTTTGGCATGTTTGTGTGCAACTCGCTCATGGACATGTATCGTCAACTGGGTCGAATTGATACGATGAAGAAACTGTTCGATGAAATGCCTGACAGAGATATTGTTTCCTGGAACGTACTAATTTCTGGGTATGTTAAGAGTATGAGATTTAAGGATGCGATCCGTGTTTTTTGCCGCATGCGAAATGATACTAATTTAATGCCTGATGAGGCTACAGTGGTTAGCACACTTTCTGCTTGTGCTGCAGTGGAAGATTTGGAACTTGGAAAGGAGATTCATTGCTATCTAAGACATAAAGTTGGATTGACCTCTATTATTGGCAATGCCTTGCTGGACATGTACTGTAAATGTGGTTGCTTGACTATAGCTAGGGAGGTTTTTGAAGGGTTGCCTTACAAGAATGTCATTTGTTGGACTACTATTGTGTCCGGCTATGTAAAATATGGGAAGTTGAAGGAGGCTAGAGAGTTGTTTGACAGGAGTCCTGTGAGAGATGTTGTTCTCTGGACTGCCATGATAAATGGCTATGTACAATTCAAGCGGTTTGATGAGGCGGTGGAACTTTTTAGACAAATGCAAATCAAAAAGGTTAAACCAGATAAATTCGTGGTAGTCACCCTACTTACAGGTTGTGCACAGATGGGAGCCTTAGAGCAGGGGAAGTGGATTCATGGATATATAGACGAAAACAGAATTCCTCTGGATCTTTTTGTGGGTACTGCTCTTATAGAAATGTATTCCAAGTGTGGGCACGTTGAAAAGGCTTTAGAAATCTTCAGTGGGTTGAGAGAGAAGGATAGTCCCTCGTGGACTTCAATAATCTGTGGGCTCGCCGTGAATGGGAAGACAGGCGAGGCTCTGAAGCTGTTTTCCGAAATGAAGCAGGATGGGTTTCAACCTGATGACATTACGTTTATTGGTGTTTTAAGCGCGTGCAGTCATGGTGGACTAGTCAATCAAGGCCGTGAGGTCTTTAAATCCATGAAAAATACGTACCATATGGAGCCAAAATTAGAACACTATGGTTGCTTCATTGACCTACTAAGTCGAGCTGGAATGTTGGGTGAAGCAGAGGAGTTGATAAAGGAGCTACCAGATGGAGAAAATGATGCCATAGTTCCAATTTATGGCTCGTTACTTAGTGCTTGTAGAATCTATGGGAATCTAGAGATGGGTGAGAGGTTGGCTAAGCGTTTGTTGATGATAAAATCAGGGGACTCTAGCATTCACACACTCCTCTCCAACATCTATGCATTTTCAGACAAATGGGAAGACGTGACGCAAGTGAGAAGGAACATGAAAAGTCTTGGAGTTAGAAAGATGCCTGGTTGTAGCTCTATTGAAATTGATGGTATTGTACACGAGTTTGTTGTCGGGGATGCGGGTCACGCAGAAATAGCCGATATATATTACATGTTGGATAGCGTGAGTAAACCATTGGTGGATTTGGTAGAGAATGAAACAGAGAGCAATGGTGTATTTGCGAAATATTCCTGACCAAATTCTTTCGGAATTGCGCGGTATTAGAATAACCTTTCACCCCATGGATATTCTTTGAGCACTTACTCTTTTTCTTCTTCATCTGTTAGCATCCTTTCTTATTCACTACCTTATGCCCGTGCCCCTCCATAAGCACCCAATTTTCTCTTTTATCGTAGGGTTAAGTAGTACTTCAAACATCTAAATGTAACTAAAGCATCATGCAGACACATGTATAACAAAATCTGTACCACTTACTATTATAAATTTCTTGTAACAGTCGTATTACTTTAATATAAATTATCCAAGTTTATTTAAAGAATTACGTGCAAAGATATACCATTTGCTAATTTAATTAAGTGTAAATATGTGCAAATAACTTTTGATACTATTATCTTTTATAATTGAAAGCATTCTTTACCAATTTAGAAGCAGAATTATTATCAGTCATGATTTTTATTGGTTCAACTTGATTTAAATTGAGCTCCAACTATAACTGATTCACATTTAAAAAGAGATTATGTATTGTCTCTTTGAAAACAAGAGATTGCAATATTTTTCAAGAAGAAAACAAATCTAATAATACTTTTTTTATAATCAAGATCTCTCCCAAAATTGCTATAATTAAAACTCACTAAATTATTTTTTTGTAAAATGAGTAAAATATATTATAGTTAATTGTACTTTTGAGATATTGAAAAATTCTCTTGGTTGAACTTCGTAAGGCATTTCCATAAATTGACTAACAAGTTCAGCTGCAAATAAAATAGGTAATTTTGTGCAAGTCAAATACATCAAGCTTCCCACAAGACTTATAAATAATGATAGATTTACACTCTCTTTTGTATAAAACTTGAAAAACTTTATCCTTCACTCTATAAGAGTACTAGCTGACTATCTAACATATTAAACTTCTCTCTGATTCACCTTTGATATCTTTTTCAACCTTGTGTACCATTTGTCTCCAATAAAAGATAAACAAGTTTCTACATGTCAATCACTTATATGGCTTGGGTTTTCTCGATCATGAAATTAATCTACCTTTCATTCTTATTATCATCTTGAAAATTTAAATGCATAATGTCTTTAAGTAGACAAAAACAACTGACGATTGTCACAAAATTTACCAAGTTTTTGATATCCTCGAAGTCCCATGTTTGTTAGTGAAGATGTAGGGATGATGGGGTAAGGTTGGTAAAGAAGAATCATTTCTTTTTTCTTTCATAACCTCCTTTTTTCTTCATCAGTAAAATATGTAAGAAAATCGTAAGATCTTTATAGATAATTTTTCCCATACAAATTTCGTATTATTTTTTTGTTGTTTGCAAAACTAAAGAGAAAAAAAAGAAGGAACTTCTTATATTCATAATCATAGGATCCTTTTTTGATACTTAATTTTGTCCTAGACAATTTTTAATAGTATTATTTTATTGTTTGCAAAATTGAAGACAAAAAAGAAAAAAAGAGAAGAGATTTTTACTTGTTGATTCTATATTCATCATTGGTATAAAGTTGATTTTATAACATGTTAATTTTAATTGTTTTAGTTATGTGATTCAACTTTTGATTTAAAGCTTGGCGTAATCAAATTACATGTATTTTTTTAAGTAACTTGATTTCTAGGCAAAATTTTTTATTTTTAAAATTTTAGGTTAACTTATGAATATAATTGAAAGTTGAGTTAAGAATTCATATTAAGGAAACTTTAAACTAAAAAGATAAAAATAAATAAAAAAAGAGCTAGTATGTTTTAGCTTTCATTAAACCAAGCAAACCATTTACTTAGTATGTTTCTTTTATCTTAGTCTCTCTTTTTTTCAAAATAATATAATCATCAAATAGGCCTTAGATATCGATCTAAAGACATCACATTAGACATTTTGTTTTTGAGATTTAGAAAAAAAAAAACAAAATCTTGAGCATTCAACTACATATATATTTTTAACTCTTCAAAACATTTTAATTCATTCCCAAATAAATCATATAGGATGTATGAGAAAATTTTTTAACATATGAGATTTGAGAGGCTAGAGAGAATACTTGAATGAATGAGTATACTGCATAAGTTTTAGTTCATTAGCATGAGTAGTAGATGGAGATTTTAAGTTATATGATTATGCAATTACTTCAATAATAATATGCAATTACTTTAATAATAACAACAACAATAATAACAACATTTCAATATGAATCCTATTGAGATGCTAGGTATGGAGAGGTCTAAAAGTAAGAAACCTTACCCTTAGTTAGTAATGAGGTTGTTTCTAAAAGTCTCAATGAGAAAAAAAGGTTTTTGAAAAAATGATTAGAAGAAAAAAATTTCCACATACATAACAAAATATATGCATAAATAATAGATTCAAAATAAAAATGAAAATAAAAATAAAAATAATGATAAAATAAGTAAATAAATAAACAGAAAAGAAATAAAATAGATAATTAAATAAAATAAATAAGTAATTGAAAAAATAAAAGACAAAATAAATAAATAAAATAACTAAAGGAGCAAGTGCTCCAAATAAAAGTATTTAGGTTAATTAAAATACATAATAATTAAAGGAATTGAAGGAAAAGTTTCAAGGTTGTGCAATTATTTCAATAAGATAAATTGCTTAAGGTGCATATTGTGATGGTTTTTCTACATCTTGAGCAAGATTTATAAATGTTTCCTCTTGTCTTATGTTAAAATAAGATGAATGTAAAAATTCCTTCGTTCATAAAAAAAAAAGTTATATAGAGGATTCCTCTTCATACATTAAAGGAAGAAAACAGTAAATTTGCAAGTGAAAATGATGAATGGATGTAGACTAAGAGTTGTTTGGCCGAATCATTATAAATAAGATTTATCTTTCTTTTCCTATTCTCTTTTATTATTATTGTGTTTGTTTTGTAATTGCCTTATATGAATTTTTTATAATCATTTATTAGAGTAGGTAATATATTTATTATTTTTTAAATAAGGGAAAAAGTGAACTTAGATACTTAACCCTCCTCTCTTGTACTTTCTAAGGATCAATAATATGTTTTCATAATTATTTCTCAAACTTGGAGTCCTAGGTCTCATGCTTATATATGTATGTACAAAGTTGTTATTTCATCTATAATAGATGATTTGGTTCCATTTTTATTTTTTTTGTTATAATTTCTATTTTGATTATTGATTTTGTTTTCTATTTTAAGAAAATATAACTATCTTTATATCAATGGAGTTATACTTTTAGTATTAGTATAAATAGAAGTTAGAGATAAATTAATTTTATAAAATATTTAAGTACGTAATTTTATTTTAATCTCTTATATACTATTAGTAATAAATATTACTAATAAGTTAATTATATTTTATTAAAATAAATAACTAAACAAGTAAACATTACATAAAATTTTATTTATAAACTAATATTTGTTATTTATTAAAACTAATATTGTTACAATCAAAACAAATGTTTACAAATTTAATAAATTATGAATTTAAAAAGAAATGAAAACCAAAAATTCAACGAAAGAAGTTTATTTAGTAAATATTAAAAAGGGTGAGCTGAACTAAACATGTCTATAAGTGTAAACCATATAAGTAATGCATGAAATGTTCTACTTTAGATGTATATGATGATGTTTTACCATTCTTATATAGGAATGCACTTAACCATTGGTCATCTTATAAACGGTGTCATATTTATGAATATGATTTTTGATGACAAACGATTATCTTACCACTAGATGAACTATACTTTTGTACATATTTTATTACGTATCTATCACTTAAATTCCTTTGTTTACTCAACAAGCTGTGTCATTTTTGTTCTTTTGTTAAACCTCTCAAAGGATGCTCTCAAATCCATAATATCTTTTCTAACTGTCTCATTCTCATGCATTATGCTACTATCTTTAGTCTTATCCAATGATGCTTACGCTTTGACTAACTCATTTCCAATCTCTTGTTTTCTCTTATGCACATCTAACACATTTTGATTTTTCTTACATTTTGAGGATGATCAAAAACTCAAAGTGTTAAATGCTAACAAACTCATCATATGCACAAAATCATCATTATTATTATCATAAAAGTTACTTCATTATTATATCGTATATAACACATGGTCACCACTCCATGCTCAAATTCTTCTTCAAAATTACTTATGTTATCCTATGTGACTTCCAAGGCATCTCTTCTTTCATATTTTCTCTTAATATGCTTCTTTAAGTTTAGGACTTTAATGTTGACATGTTATGGTTTCATATATTGATTAAAAAAATATTAGGTTTATGCTTTAAAATAAAATTTACCTTTGCCTTTGATGTCTCTTCTTTTGACAAGCTCTTTTTTTAAGTAGTTCTTGGAATCATTTGTAATTTATATAATGCAATCATTATCACCTTCGTTATATGGATTTTCCTCTTCTTCTTCACTTTCATGTGTTTTCTTAAAAGAAGAAAGGTAATAAATTAAGATCCCAAAAGAGAAATCATTTTACAATAAAATCAATAGCTAATAGGGGATATTGGGTCCTTATTAAGAATAAACTAAGTTATTACAAAGCCTTGGAAAGATAATTAAATGTTTTGAGCTAAAACTAAAGAATAATTATTTTAAAGGCCAATACCTCGAAATAGAATGGGGGAGAACTTGAACTTAAGTTTCTATTTGATGTATCACTATGGAATTAGAATGTTTTAAAGCAAACTTAAAATTGGTTTTCAATCTGGCATCTTTTTATTATAGATAAACTTATCCATTGTTCTAAGCCCTTATATAATCACTATCCATAAAGGTAAATGAAGCTTTACCTAAATTTTTACTAAACCTGGCTATCTTCCTTTATAGATCTATCTGCATTGCCGCTTTTAAGATTTATATACAAGTTTTATTTGAAAAGGATTTAGATCTATGTCTTTTCCATATGATTTTATCTTCAACCTTTGATTAGGTCTTTTGGAAGGGATGGAATCCATGATTGAAGAAAATGCTATGTATTTACTCATCACTTGAGAGGATCACTTACACTTTTTCCTATAAAAGGGTTATACGTTTGAGGTTCTCAAATTTATGAATTCTATATAGAGTTCCTTGATCATTCTAATTATCAAATCAAGAATAAGTTGATTTTCCATTATCACTAATGATTTTCATATCTTAGAAAATTCTCTCATTTTAATGTATGGTTAAGACTCTAAAAGTTATTTAGCTTAGTTTTAATACCCTAAAAGTTCATCCCTTTATAATGTAAGTGTGGATCCATTTGACTCAAATTGACTCCTAAAATGTAAAATGTTCTATATCCTCTTTAATATTAACACCTTTATATTGTTCCTTACAAAGTTAATGCCTAGGCTACCCTTTTTGTTAAGAGTACAAAACTCAAACCATTTAATTTTAATCATAGATAAGTTATCTACAACAACCTCAAATTATAAATTTCTGATAACACAAGTAAAAAAGTTACGCTCCACTAAAAATAAAAGTCTAATTCTTAATTTGAATATGAATTAAGGACAATTAGGTGAAAAAACCCTAAAGATTTGTTTAACTTTAAATCCATATGATGATATAATAAGGAAAATGGTTTACATTGTAACATATCACTCCAATAAAGCATATTCCCAAACATACCAGAGGATAATCGAGAAAATACTCTATGGAAATGATACATTAGGAAAATAAAAATTAACTTACTCTTAGACATCGAACAATCACAAGCATTCAAAACATTCATTTAACAGAGTTTATTCCAAAAATTTCATCTATTCTGACATTTCACCTGTGGAAAAAAATATTTAAGTGAAAATGAGAAGAACAGATGTATGGACCATTAACTGGTTTTCGTATATGTCCTTGTTAAGATATTTGAACAAGGAAAGCTGACACATCAGTTTAGAGTTTAATCTTAGTACAAAATGTGTATCATGATATGGGATGCTAATGCAAAAGACTCTAACTAGACTCCACAGATTCAACTGATAAGACCTTTGAGCCATTTTTGTCCCTAAAATGTAAGTACTAAACTTCTATTACATCGTTTTGGTAGTTAGAACTCCCCTGAACCTGAAAAAACAAAGTTGCAATTTTGATGAGTTTGAGAACTCTGTGAGTGAACCATCATCGATGCACTCACACAAGTCATATCACAAAGACAAGTTATATCACAATTTATTATACTTCAACAAGTACATCATATAAGCTAGTGTTGCATATCACATCATATTCTCTATTGACTTCAGACGTATTTCACTATTTCAAATTAGTTCATTTAATCATTTAAATTCAATCTTATTATGTATGTAAGGATACAAATGTAAATGCATATGTGTTTTCATTCTCTCTTTTTTTGTTATGATCAAGTGCCTATCAACGTAATATGCTGTCCCATACCACTTATGGGTACCTAGTCCACGGCTAGCCCGTACCCCTTGTGGATACCGAGTCCATGTTATCGGAGCCTAAGGCTCTTTTTCATTATTCTGAGCTCAAGGCTTTTTCTTCCACGTCGGTCACCCTGATCACAACTTTATCTGATCATGTATTTCAATATGGTGAGATGCATCATGTCATATGTTATGTTTTCATTACTTTTTCATTTTTGTGTGCTCATGCCATATAACTGACTCCTCGAACCTAAGTCCAACATTTATCAATCAACTGTACATGCATTTCATATTAAACATACAATTCATACAGAAGCACCTATATGTGAGTTTGCATCTAAATTGACTCACGTTACTCTCTAAATGCTATTGCCTTGATGTTCCAGCAACATCTAGATGTTGATGATCACCTTGCATGTCTATCGTCATGCAATGATTTGAACTAAATATATATATTAATCCTGACTTAAGTGTTAAATTGTTTACCTTTCTCAATTGCATATGCTCATTAATAATTCTTTGGTCGTTCAACTCTGTAACTAAGCCTAGTATGCTTTCATGAAAGTCAAACTATTACAACTTCGGTAGGTTTTATTCGAAAACACATTTTTATTTTTTATTATTTATGAACATGGACTTAATCTTTTTACGTTGAGGTAAATAATGGTAATGAATGTCGATCTAATTACTCAACTAAGTCTTGTTTTTTATTAAGCTGCTTGGTTGGAACATCATTCTAGCCTTTTTACGCGAAGGCATACATTTATGATGCGTGTCAATCTGATTATTCAGCTATACCACGTTCTTAACTAACTACTAACTCTAGTCATAACCCAAAGGCCAGCAAACTAGTTACTTATTTAAAGAATAACATTTTTTTAAATTGCCTACCTTGCTCCTTAACTACTCGTTTCCATGAAAAAATACTAGTAAAGCTACTTAGGTTAAGAGGCCTTAAATTATGAATGAATGTGACAATTTAGAGGGTTACATTTAAACACTAAATCCTTATTAAGCAGCATATTTAATCAAAGAACCCCCAGTTTAGTAATTCTACAAGCTAATAATTCTCTACAACCTAATAGATCATGTTCAAAATTAAAACAATTTTGATTCATCTAAGCCTTTGACACATTCACACGATTCACAAAATGTAACCTAACAACTATAATATGCAAAATTCAAATTCAAATAAAATACATAACCCTCCCCACACTTGAAGAAAACATTGTCCTCGATGTGAGAAGGGGACAAACAAACACATAAAGATAGAAAATCATGAATTAAAGTAAAACAGAAAAACAACAATAACAATAAAGATAAAAATAAAAATAAATAAGAATAAAATAAAATAAAAATAAAAAGAGTAAATTTAAAAAGAAATGGGTTAGAGCAAGTTTCATGATGATGTAGGTGGTGACGTGTTGGAGGTGGTAGTTGAATGCCCTGAGCCTCCAAATAGTGATGAATATGACAGATCTCTTAGCTTTGACGTCGTTGGGTTTAAACCATCTCCTTCATCCTTCTGGAGTTCTTCGCAAGTATATCCGTAATTACCTTGTTGTTTGCAGAGATTGTGTCCAGTACCTTCTTCTAGCTCGGTTCTTCTTCATCTTCTTCCTCTTTGGACTCCACACTAGTCAAATCCTCTTCTTGTTGTTATTGGGCGCTTGAACTTGCTTGACCAGTCCTACCCTTGATATGTGTCTTAGTACTAATATCCCGAAGTTCCATATTATGGGACTTCAAGATTTCAGCCTGCCATAGATGATGGTGGTTCATGAACTGAGGATGGTAAATTGTAAGTTCGTTGCACTTAACTCCATAGTAGTTAGCTGTGGCTGAAACTAAGTAACCCATTCTTAAATTATTGCTCCTCTTCTTTCAAGAAGCAATAATTGCATTAATAATGGGGGTGGTTGTGGAAACTAGGATGCTATGATCATGCATCATTTCCTTCGTAAAACATTTGTTGGTTTTTGTTTTGTCAAAAACGGCTTAGCACATGAAATTTGTGCATCAGTAAGTGTTCGTGACTCCTAATAATGATGTTGTGTGCTTTCTTAGTGTCGAAACGCTCTAACCTAGTTAATTCTGTAGGGACTGACACGAAAATTGTGGTGTTGATCCTCTACATAAGACTCGGGGAAACCAAAAATTTCAGATATGGTGTTATAATCAAGCCCATAGGGTTGTCCCCGCAACCTTAACCACAGTTTCCTAGCTTTGTTAGATTCATATTGAAGAGAAGTATAAAATTCTAAGGTCAGTTCTTCATAAATTAGGAATTGAAATTGAATGAACTAACCCCGGTGAATTTTCTCAGCTAAGCTCTCAACCTTGTCTCGCAGTTCTAATCTATCTAAAGTTTCAAAGTGGAAATATTTTGGAACCATATTTTGTTTACTACGAAGGGAATGGAAACAAGTACCTTCCTTATTTGAGAAGATCGGGAAAGGTGCTTCGTAATTAGCTGCTCCTCTCCTCTTTCCTCGTCCCGAGACTCGTGTTCTCCCCGCTGATTGATCACGCTTTACCATTTGCTTGATGCGCAGCATATTGACTAGTGAGTTAGTGGTAGTCGAAAGAAATTTGGAGATTCGAAAGTTTATAGAGAGAAGTGAGAGTGTTTAGAGAGAAAAAGTGAAAATGAAAGTGATTAAAAAAGTAAAGTTAGAAATGTATTTATAGGTGACTGGATGGTCAAATGGTAAAATTTTAAGTTAACTGCATTGTCTACCATTTTGACTTTGCCATAGAACACGATCATGGCCTATAGTTTCCTACCAATTTTAAATTTCCCTCTTTTTTGGTCCTTCTCTACTTTTTTGAAATCCCTTATTCACTCTTTGCGATCCTTTCACCCCTCTTTTTTTTTACTTCATTGATCACCTACTTCACATCGACTTCTTTTGACTTACTGATTTTATTGAAATGTAATAACCTAACTACAAAATTCAAATTTCTCAAAACAATCAAGGACATTGAAATTCCATGGGTTGCCTCCCATGCAGCGCTTCTTTTAACATTAGTAGCTCGATGCTTTTTTTTGCTCATGGTGGTTCAAATGAGTGGTGAAATGATAGTGCAGTCATTAATCTAACAATTTGCACGTGAGCTACCATGCCCTTGATTCCACCTTCTTTGTGACTCTCCTTCTTTCACCTTCTTCTATGTGATCGCTTGTTTCTGAAGGCACTCCCAATATCTTCATATTGTCCTCAAAGATTGGGTTCCTTGATATTAATTGGAGGTAAAGGAGGAATGTTGTCTTTCTTTGACACTTTGAAAGTTACTTGTTGTTTTCCTACCCTCAGAGTTAGCTCACCTCCATCAACATCAATAATTAAGTGAGAAGTGGCTAGGAATGGTCTTCCAAGGACCATAGGGGTTTCCACATCTTCTCCAATATCCAATATATACAAGTTTATGGGAAAAGTAAGGGGTCGTTTGGTTCCACTTCTGTTTTTCTGTTGTTATTTTTTGTTTTTGTTTCTATTTTTTTTCTTAAAAAACGAAAACCTGTTTGGTTGAGATTTGTAATATAAAAACTGAAAACAAAAACCTGTTTGGTTGAGATTTTTAATAAAAACTGAAAACAAAAACATGTTTGGTTTTATTATCATGTTTCTATTTTTTTTGTAATTATACTATTATGTGAAATAATTATAATATAATACATTATATTTGTAAATTAATTAATTATCATTATAGCTAAAATTAAATATATACTAATCAAATATTATTAAAAAAATTAGACATTAATTGTATATAATAAAATTACATAAATTAGAAATTACATTAAGTCGTTCTAATCAATAAAAGATGTCCAGCA
>JANZLD010000003.1:45638980-45651328 GCA_026413575.1 Erythroxylum carthagenense
CTCTTTCGTTACATCTTTCGGTTGAGACCCGAATCATGTATAAATAAGTATGGGTTCAGATTAAATAGTTGGATTTCGGAAATGGGATCCAACATACAAGCTCCACTCTAGAATCTTTAAAGCAGTTTATTACTACCATAATCTCTAAGGAAGAAGCTACCAATTTAATTAAGCTAGTAAAAGATGAGGAAATTGAAAATATAGTTTTCAAAACAAACGGAATGAAAACTCCTAAACCAGATGGACTTAATGGCAATTTCTATCATAAAACTTGGGCAAAGACAAGAAGATTTATTAAGGAAGTAATGCATAAATTCTTCAATAAGGGAGTTTTACTAAAATAAACCTACAAAATGTAATTATTTTTTCTCGTAAATCTTCTAATCCATGTGTTTTTGGTAATTTCAAGACAATTGCTTATACTAACTTTCAATATAAGATTATAGCAAAGTTGTTGGTTAATAGATTGAAAACAATATTAAATTCTATAATAAGTGGAAACATTTAGTAGCAGATAAATTGGATACAACATTTTATTTTTGTAGGTGCTTAAGAATGGATATGTAAGGAAAAATTCTCCTTATTATTATGTTTTAAAGGTAGATCTTCATAAAGCATTTGATAGTGTAAATTGGACTTTCTTATTGCAAATACTTAAAGTATTGGATTTCCTTTAGAAGTTTATAATCTAGATCAAAGAATGCATTACCTCTACCTCTTTTGGTATTCTAATCATTAGAACTCTAACAAAAAATTTTAAGGGCTCTAAAGGTCTCAAGTAGGGGGACCCCCTTTCCCCCTACCTATTCATTATTATATGGAAGTTCTCACTCTTCTGTTGAAGCACAATGTCTCAAATTCCACTCTCTTTAAGTACCACTCTAAATACAAGTTGGTTTCTCTAAGTAGTTTATGTTTCACGGAAGACATCATTTTACTATGTAAACTTAGATTATGTCTCCTTATTGATGAATACTCTATAAACATTTAAGAAACTATCAATTCCTACAACCAATCTCCACAAGAGCTATTTTTTCTATAATAGAATGTTTCACACCTTACTACAATATTGCTCAAATTACTAGAATGACAAGCACACTCCCCCTATATTACATTTAGGACTCCCAATCTCCACCAGAAGACTCATCTATAGGGATTGTTTCCCTCTAATTTAGAAAATTTAGAAAATACTAGGATCATGGATAAATAGAGCATTAACATATGGGCGTAAGTTGCAACTTTTGAAATATGATATCTCTTTAATGCATGTACACTGGTGCTCCTATATTTTCCTTTCTAAAGGTCTCATTAAGATTGTTTAAAGGATTATAAAGCAATTCTTATAAGGACAAGTGGAAGGAGAAGGTGGAGTTGTAAAAGTAAGCTAGAAAAATTTATACAGAGCAAAAGGAGAGGGCGGATTGGGATTTGATGTTATAAATTTCATCAATAGAATCCTAATGTTAAAGAGGATAATTTTAATGGATAAAGAATCATTGTGGATTATATGGTTACATAGCTATATGCTTAAGGGAAATAATCTTTAGGTCATAGTTACAAAAGCTTCATATTCCTAGTTTTTTAACCAACTCCTGAAATTAAGAAGCTTAGTTGAATCAAATGTAACTTGTAAAGTAAGGAAAAGAGACAAGGCCTCTTTGTGGTTTAATAATTGGACTAATCAAGGTGCTCTTATATAGAATCAATAAGCAGTGATAACACTCTCCAACTTTTCCTCAAAAAGCTGAAGTGTAGGTTCTCCTAGAAAATCGAAAATGGGCACAACTTCCAAAAATGCCAAGAAATAGTATGACTATCTAGCTCTTAAAACTAGTAAATAAGGATATTTGTTATTAGTATAGCATAACTATGTTAACTTAACAAATGGGAAAACTAAGGAACTAATCCAAAGGGTTGGTTTTAAGGTACAATGGAGCAAAGTAATATAGAATGTCAACCTTAAGCCAAATGTTAGTTTTACATTATGGTTAGGAATGTTAAATAAGCTCAATATAATGGATAGACTAAAATATCTATCCTTACCTAAAATTTGTTCTTTATGTAATCTAAAGGATGAAACTAGAGACCACCTTTTCTTCCAATATAGATTTTCTAAGTAAATATTGAAGAAGATCATTTAACTAATATTGAAGAAGATCATTGAACTATGTCACTGGGATATCAACTCTTCTAGCTTAGCTAACATTATTCAATGGATATAGCTAAAATCATTATCTAAGGATGATAAGAAATCCTACTTAATGGCATTGGATAACTATTTTCAGGAGATATGGAAAGAAAGAAACTCCAAACGATTCATAAGTAAGGAAAAAAATTAAGCATGATGATAAACTCAACTTTAGCAAATAGAAGGGAACAATTTATCATCAACTAATTAACAAGGAAATATAACAACACACTGGTGTCTTCATGAAGAATTTAGAAACTTTGGTCTTCATACTTAAGATAATCTCATTCTTATAGTGTTTCAGTAATCTGAAACGTAGAAAATGGAGAGTAGTTGTTAAAAGTGTGGAAATGAACTCTCCAGTGATCCTTTTATAATTTACTAACTGTATTCATAATATATTTACAAGATTTTACTTTTTAAAAAAATATTAAGTTATAAATCAAAAGAATCACTAAAAACATAAAATTATCCATAAATACCTCCATTATATCCTCAACTATATCATCAAATATGGCCATCATGCATCTTTGAAACGAAGCAAGTATATTGTACAACCTAAAAGGCATCCTCCTATAAGCTAACATATCGTATAGACATAAGAATGTTGTTTTCTTTTAATCTTCTAGGGTAATTAAAATCTAGAAGTTATCCAAAAGTCCATCTAAGAAATAATAGTACATGTGTCTGGCTGGTTGCTCTAACATTTAGTCTTTAAAAGTAAAGGGAAGTGGTCTTTTCGAGTAGCATTATTCAATATCTTATAATTGATGCACACTCTCCACCTCTTAACGGTTCTCATAAGAGTCAATTTATTCTTTTCATAAGGTACCACCATCATTCCTTCTTTCTTCGGTACATCCTTAACATGACTTACCTACTAACTGTAAAAAATAGGATAAAACACACCAGCATCTAGGATTTTAATTACCTTTGCCTTTACCACTTCCTTCATATTAGGATTTACCATCCTCTGGGGTTCTACCATTGGCTTGAAATCCTCCTCCATCATGTGAAAGCAAAAGGAAGGGTTGTTTCCTCTAATGTTATAAATTTTCTAAGCAATGGCGCTTTTATGATCCTTAAGCACGTTTATCATTTTTTTTTTTTTGCTCTTCCTTTAGAGTTGACATAACAATAATATTTAGTTTTGAATCCTTCTCAAGAAATGTGTATTCCAAATGATCAGGTAGCTTTTTCAACCCCTACATTGGCAGTTCTTCGATGGAGGGTTTTAACCTCTTTTATTTACTTCTGTTGATCTTTTAAAACTCTTTCTTCCTCAATATACATTCATTGACTACTTGTCCTTTCTTTTTGGGGCTATCCCCATCTTCCTCCTCACCTTAAATAATAGACAACTATAATGCTTCTTTTTTAAAAAAATCTTGCACAATGTCTAGAACTGCAAAATCACTTATACTAATAAAGTAACAAACGTCGTCATATTCAAGGGAGTGTCTTAGGGCATTAGATATTTTAAAGGTAACCTCTTCTTCTCCTAACTAACATAATAACTACCCTTGATTCTAGGTTAACCTTGCCCCCTTTCTCTAATATCCTTACCCTACTTTCTCTGACAACCAACCCATTACCCCCTAATTACCTATAAACCAAACCTTTTAGAAAAAGAAGCTTAACAAAACTATATCTACCATGGACATAGACAAAGTTGAACCTAAGCTAGGCACTTAAACCAACCCAGAAGCCACCCCATCTATAATAATACCTACCTTCATAAACAAACTCACTAAATTCCCTTACCTAAAAGGAACTTCAGAAAGGAGTACTAGGAAGCTAGCAAGGGGAAGATAACCTAGATCTCAATAATAAGAGACTCATTCAACCTTGGGAAGCTTAGATATATGGAGTCAAAGAATAAAGAACCTATCCAGGCACCAATGGAAATGCTACAATAGGAAGTAAGGAAATGGAGCACCTCCTTGTTTGGCTTCTTTCTAGGGAAAAGACTGGCTTTCCTAATAGTGAAAAAATGGGCATTATTATCTCGGAGGAATATGATACTGTTTAATATGATGGTTAATGGGAATGGGTTGTTTATTTTAAAATTCAATAAAGAGGAGAATGCTTAAAGAACAATAGATTCAGGACCTGACATATGCGAGGATATCCAATCTTGCTTAAAAAAGAGCATCATGAATTCACATTGAATAGGAGCAAGCTGGAAATCATCCCCCTATGGGTGAACTTACTTCCTCTTGTAGCATTTCCATTGGTTCCTGGATAGGTTCTTCATTCTTTGACTCCATATATGTAAGCTTCCCAAGGTTGCCTGAGTCTCTTATTATTGAAGTATTGAAGGATCAATCCCACGAGGAGGATAATAGCCTAATCCTAAGTTGTCTAGGTCTCAAAAAAAAGAATAAAAAGAAACAAAAACTACACGAGTGAACATGGAAAGTAAATACGAGAAATTAATTCAAGAATTGTAAAGATATAATTAAACTGAGTAGTCACACAAGTCATAATGGAAATCTGTCAAAAGATTTAATCAAGTTATGAGAAAGGGGATTTTACCTATCATTAATTCTAATCTAACCATTTATGTGTTTACAGGATGTCAATTCTAGACGGTAGTAGGTTTGATTACTCTCTCTCGATTTATAACCATTAAACCCTAAATTGTAAACTCTAATTGAATTAGAGAACTTGCAATCTCTCAATTCATAAATTACCCATAATTCTAATTAGTTCTAAAGCTCTCTAGTAAACAATCGAGTCTTGCACACAATCTCTCTCCATAAAATTACCTACTAGATTAATTAAGTGGTCAATTAGATCGCTAACTCTCTTTAATATGATCTAATCATTTTTACCTGGCTCACCCTCTAAGTTTGTTATCGAAACATGCAAATACATTCATCGATCACAACACCCAAACTAATAATCACAAAAAATAACTAAGTCAACATTAACTCAAAGTAAAATCTTGAAGGAGAGTTTAGAACATTATCAACAACCTAAAATCCACTTACATACAATCCATCTCAACTTTATACATTTAAATGAAAAAGGAAATGAAGAGAAAATGGAACTTACATTGGAAAAACGGGAAGCCAGAGGCGTTAAGATACCACCTGATCTGGGGAGCAGCGACATCGGGATCCACTTATTCTTCCTCCTTTTCTCCTCTCTCTCTCTCTCTCTCTCTTCTCCTCTTTAGGGTTTCCATGAGTGGTTAAATGTAAAGCTGCCTCATTCTGTTCTGGTTGTTCTATTTATGTTCTTTTGTTTTTAGGGTTGAACTAGGGTTTCCAAACAATTCCTCAAAACGCGAAGTTTGGAAGTGGTTATGCATCTGCCCAACACAGGCCACGACCGTGGCCAACATCTAATGCTTCTGTCACGACCATAACAAGCAGGCCACAATTGTGGCTCATGTCCTAGGCTTCTGTCACGATCGTGGGTTGTTGTTTCGATTCGAATGTCTCCGAAACTTTTCCGTTCTTTCATGTTGACCTTGAAATACTAACAAACACATCAAAGTACCTTAAAAACATAATAATTAGGCTTAAAAGCTTGTAATAACCCATAAAACACTTTAAACACAAATAATTCACAAACTAACATAATTCTACCATAATCACATACTAAACAATCGAATAAACGCCTAAACACATAACAAACTATACCCTAAAATACGATGCATTTCACACCTATCAAACCTAAATAAACAACTAGTTGTAAGGGAATTCATAAGTAACAACTTAGTAGATTTTGTTGGTTTATTATAAACCAAAATAAAAAAAATAGCAACTAAAGAAGTCCATATGGTTCTAAGGGAAAGATTGGAAAGTGGTGACAACCCATGAAAAACATGTCAATGGAAGAGCTGTCATATGGTTAACCTTTCAAAGTTAGACCTAACCAACTAGACATACACAGAAAAAATTATCCACTATGATATGCTGATAAAAAGCACTAGAAGACCTATAATAGTATCCACTATGTATGCTTCAAACTATGAGTTTCAAAGGCATTCATTTTAGGATGAAATAGTTAGAACCAACAATAACATTAAGACACCTTGGATATTAGTAGGGGACTTCAATTGTACTCTTTACTTAAGTGAATCTTGGGTAGTAGGAATTGGTCCTAGCAGAATTGTAAGGAACTTTAAAAACTAATTTAAAACATAGGGTTAACAGACTTGAAGTCCTTAGGTAATGTATTCATATGGAATAATAAAAAAACAGGGAGTTAAATCCTATTGAAGAAACTTGATAGAAGTATGGTTGATGCAACTTAGTTATAACATTTTCCTCTCAGCACTTTTAGCTATGAGGAACCAACCCTCAGACTATAGCCCAGTAGTGATAGATCTATCTACCTTAGACGAAAAAGAAGAGTCTCATTTAGAGTGTTCAATCTGTAGCACCCCACTCCAGCAAGACTTAAACCTGACATTGATGGGTGATATCCGAGTCTGTGTCCCACAAAGGTGGTGTGCTAAAATACTCAACCTTTTAGAAATCGGTATTTTTTTGAACCACAAATACAATATGTGGAAATCGATACTCAAATTGGGCCCACATTCATTCATAAACATTTTCAATTAATAAAAAATATCAACAAAATTTTAAATAGCCATTTGGGTCCTTTCACAAATACAAAACACTTGAGTCATTTTAGAATACAAATTTATACAAAAAGTTGCAAAATATACAATTCAATACAAAAATTAAAGAAATGTAATGCAGACGCGAACTGATGCTGACCTCTATCCTTCACTTGTAAGCTTTAGCTATACTCCTGTTGGCTCAGCGGGGTATTCTTCTGACCCTGAAAAATAATTGTAAATTTTAGGTGAGTTTTCG
Source organism: Erythroxylum carthagenense (assembly GCA_026413575.1). Lineage (NCBI taxonomy): Eukaryota > Viridiplantae > Streptophyta > Magnoliopsida > Malpighiales > Erythroxylaceae > Erythroxylum > Erythroxylum carthagenense. The sequence goes on from JANZLD010000003.1 coordinate 45,646,007, forward strand.
AACTCAATGAGTGACCATCATCGATAGCTCACCCAATCACGTAACATATAATTCACATTCAGTTCACTTAATCATACATATTATGCATATGCGATAGACACGAGACTCACTTTCTATTTATTACGTTGTTATGACCGAGTGCCTGAACTGTCCCATATAGGGCTCATTGATAACTGTCCCATATAGGGCTCATTAATAACTATCCTAAATAAGGCTCATTGATAAATGTCCCATATAGGGCTCATTAAACATTGAGCCTAAGGCTCTGATTCACCTTTGAACTTGAAGCTCATTTCACTTGTTGAGCTTTAAGCTTTGATCGTTAGCTACTCTAGTCACAACTGTCATTATATTTCATACATTTATGCAATGGAATGCATCACTCACATTTGCATGCTCTTATTCAATCATATTCACTTATCATCGGACCGTGGTCCGGCATTCAACATATAGTTGAGAATTTACACTTTCACTTACATGTAATTACCCATTCAAAAAGCATTTAGCAATCACTTCAGTACAATTAGTTTATCCAATTCACATTCAACGAGCACTTCAATATCTAAATCAAACATCACAATCATCGAACCTCCTATCCGGAAACCAACATAATCAATCACATTTTACAAAATCATTCAGTAGTCATATAATACAAAATTTCAAATAACAAACAATAAAGTGAGACCATCTCGGTCTACTCACAGTACGCTCTAGATTAGCATTTGCTTTCAAATTCTGGGAATGCCTGAATGCAGACACTTGACCTTCACAACCCATTTATGCAAGACACACATTGCACACTCATCAATAATTGCACACGCATAAACATTTATTTATACACAATTGTATAAATGGACTATGTATAATGCATGCTCAATGACAATCCTGAGCATATGATCTAAGACACATATTATGCTCATTCCTATTTAATAATTCATATGTGTCTAATTTAACTTAGATTTACACTTCATTTATACATAATCTTTTTAAATTCTCCTTTCAATCTTTACCCTCTGCATGTGTCTAGCTTATTCATAAGCTTACACCTCAAAAACACTTAGTTACTTTATATCATAACTTAATTTCTCGTCATCTCTTTCCTAACCGCATATGATCTTAAAATATCCAAATTCTCATCCAATAAGAATCTAATTGAAATCCCATAATGCAAAATCACTAAAATTGATTCTAGAATACTTAAACCCAAGCATTTTCTAAACTCTATGAACTAGAATCCTTTCAAAAATCCAAAAGATTCAAAATGATCTTACCTTGATTCTTCACCAAATGAAGAGATCTGTAGCTCAAATGGAAGCTCTTTTCTTTCTCTTCCTTTTTCTCTTCTTGGACAGCTTCAAAATCTTCTTGAAGACTAAGAAGAATTAAACCCTAACCCACTCTCTTCTTTTTCTCTCAAACCACCAACTCTCTTTCTCTTTCTCTCTCATTTTCGTTGTTCTCTTCTGCTTATCCTCCTATTCACATTTTTCTTCTTCATTTATAAACAAGATAACACTTTTTCTTCCAATTATGCCCTTAATGATTAAGAATTGTCCCATTTGCCCTTTCAATTATGCCTTATGTCTTTTATACTTAAGTGTCTTGCCAACAGTACCCTTGGACATTATAACATAACACTTTCTTCTAGAAGATGTCCCCCATTGTCTTAAGTTTCTAATGAAACCAAAATCATTCAATTCGGTTCAGTGATTCGAAAGATATACTTCAAACATTTTTGGACTGCTCTTGTCCAAATTAGTATACTATACACAACTTCTATATGAAATTTAAACATCTTAAAAACTAAATTAGATTCCAATTTCTTCATACCATTTATATCTCTATGTCTCTAGTTCACAACAAATCAGAAATCATCATAATACTGAAGTATGCTCAGTGGAATAACACCAGTCCATAGTATTTAAAAACACACACACTGTACCCGTCCCACATTTTTCACTCAATCTCTCTCACTTCATTTCAGATGGATACGATTGTTTGTGGAGATGTAGATCAATGCCTTACAAGTCCAATGGTTCAAGAATCAAGTCATTTGAGTGTCTAGAGAAGAAGTTATGGCCAAAAGAATCCAATCTGGTTTTATCCTTAATCAAATTGAACCTATCGTGGGACAATTTGTATAACTTTCTTTAGAGATATTGGATTTAGGTGTTCTTTAAATGGTTTGAAAGCAGACTTCAAGAGATACAACTTTCATGAAGACCTCAAAGACAAATTCTATATTCTGAAGGATCAAAAATGGAACAAAAGATGTAAGATGAACAGTAACCCAGAAGAAGTTTATGAACAGTAACACAGAAGAAACTTGCAATTGTCATAACTTCCTCTAAAGATATCAGATTTAGGTGTTCTTTATATGGTTTGAAATAGGAATTCAAGAGCTACAACTTTTATGAATACCTCAAAGGCAAATTCCATCTTATGAGTAATCAAAAATGGAACAGAAGATGTAAGACAAACAATAACCCAGAAGAAGTTTATAAATAGTAACGTAGAAGAAGCTTGCAATTGACATAACTTCCTCTACAGATATCAGATTTAGGTGTTTTTTAGATGGTTTGCAAGAGGACTTCAAGAGATACAACTTTTATGGAGACCTCAAAGACAAATTCCATCTTTTGAGGGATCAAAAACGGAATAGAAGATGTAAGATGAACAGTAACCCAAAAGAAGTTTATGAATAGTAACACAGAAGAAGTTTGCAATTATCATAACTTCCTCTAAAGATATCAGATTTAGGTTTTCTTTTAATGGTTTAAAAGACAAATTCAAGACCTACAACGTTTATGAAGACTTTAAAGACAAATTCCATCTTATAAGAGATCAAAAGTGGAATAGAAAATGTAAGATGAACAGTAACCTAGAAGAAGTTTATGAACAGTAACACAGAAGAAGCTTGCAATTGTCGTAACTTCCTCTACAGATATCAGATTTAAGTGTTCTTTCAATTATTTGAAAGAGAACTTCAATAACTACAACTTTCATGAGGACCTTAAAGACAAATTCCATCTTTTGAAGGATAAAAAATAGAGTAGAAGATGTAAGGTAAACAGTAACCGAGAAGAAGTTTATGAACAGTAACACAGAAGATGTTTTAGGCATTACTTTTGACTCCAATGTATAAAATTCTCATACTATATACCGTTGAAAAGATAACAGAAAGATATACAACTCTCAAAAAGGAAACTTTACCAAAATCTATCTAGATCAATCCCAAATTTTCCCTTAATGTACAAAGATGAATTTTACATTCATCCACCAATGTACTATACTTAGTTCTTACTTCATGACAAATTTTGAGACTCTTAGAGACAGAATTGAAAATTGATATCTTCATAAGGAATGTTTCCATATGATTCTAGTTTAATCCAAACAAAGAATCTTCTCATTTGGATAACTAGAGAGAAAGTTATGGCTAACAGACCAAAGCACACTCAGTGAACATTTTTCAGATCAACCACCACTTTTGTTTCCAAATCTTTCCTTATCACAACTCATACCAAGACCACCCTTTCAACTCCCTCTACTTCTAATTTTCAATAAAATCATATTTAAAAACAATCATACCCAGAAGTTGTCAATGAATGCATATACACTTAGTTTTGTATATGCAAAGATTCAAATTCACATACATGTATGCTGACATGCTGATGGGCATGAAAAGCAAATTTTTTTCCTAACTCTCACATTGCTATTCTCTCCATTTGAAATCTGGGTTCTAACCCTTAATATGGGGATGGGATGTTACACAATCACCTAATGAAACATCCCAAATTTAGTGAAGCATTAATGGAGGGAATCAAAAAGAAGGCTGTAGGGACTAAAGGATACAAAGATTGTCAAGAACTTAAGGCTATGAAGGACAACTTGAAAATACTTAGAGAGAAAACATATTCTGAAGGCAAGAGGAAAAGATTAAATCCTTAGAGAAACTATTGAATTACCAAAAAAGGATAATGACAAGACTAGATGACCAGTAAATAAGAAAGGAAGAAGTTGACGTGATAAACAATTACAACAAATCTCTAAAAAACATTAATAACTAGGTTAAACAGAAATACAAAGTGTTAAGGCTGAAGGAAGGAGAGAGGTGCACAAGCTATTACATGAACTTTATTAAAGCAAGAAGAAATAAGAACTACATTAAATACTTCGAAGATGAGGCAGGTTAAAGCTTCCTAGATCAGGAAAATAAGAAAAAACTATTTACAAACTCTTCAGCAAATAATTTGAGCAACAAGTAGAGGTACAAGAAATTCTAGAAGAGGTATTAAAGGGGATCAAACAAATTTCTAAGCAAGAAAGGGAAGAAATCACCAACTAGATAATTGGAGAGGAAATTATAGGAGCTTTGATCTCTATCACCCTGATAAATCACTTAGACCCGATGAATTTAATGGGAGACTTTTCTAGCAAAATTAGGCTATTCTAGGGGAAGAAGTGATAGAGGAAATAAAGAAATTCTTCCAAAAAGGGTCATTATGAAATAGTGGAACAAAGCCTATGTTTGCCTCATCCCAAAGCAGAGCAATGCTGAACTTACTATAGCATGCTGCAATGTCCTGTACAAAATCATTATAAAAATACTAGCCAATAGACTAAATCATAGTCTAAAAAGGATAATTAATCTAGCCTAAATGCTTTCATAAGAGGAACATTAATTGGCAACAATATACTCCTTTTCCAAGAGCTGCTCAAAGAATAAAACATCAAAATAACCATAAAATGTTGCACTATCAAAATAAACCTAGCAAAGGCATATGATTCAGTGAGTTAGAATTTCATCTCAAGCATACTAAAAGCAATAGGACACCCCCAGAGCTTAAAGAATGGATTGAAGAGTGTATAACCACAGCCTCATTTGCCATATTGGTGATTGGAGAACCTACAAAGATGATAAAAGCTAAGAAAGGGTTATGGCAAAGAGATCCACTATCCCTTTACCTGATTGTGTTATGTATGGAGGTACTTTCAACCATCTTTGAGAGGAACATAGAAAACAATGCTTAATTCCAATAACATCATAGATGTAAAGGTACAAAAATATCGTATCCTGCTTTTGCAGATGACATGTTACCGTTTTGTAGATGACATGTCGCCGTATTGTAAGGCTGAAAAGCAATCCATAAACCTTCTTATGCAAACAATGGAGGAGTTCAAAGTAATGTTAGGATTGATGTTGTAACATTCCCTCTCCTATAGGAAAGGGTATTTTGGTAATTGAGACGGGTTCGGGATATTAAATTATATCTCGGCATGCACATACAGCATATAGCCTCTATGATTAATGATTGGTTGCAC
>JANZLD010000003.1:45651428-45671273 GCA_026413575.1 Erythroxylum carthagenense
GCCATGAGGAGTGTAGTAGGTTGTTGTCAGTAGTGGTCTCTTGTCGTGGGATATTTATCGGAATGACCTACGGGCGTTCCGGTGGATACCCTATGGTAAGGGGCGCTACAGATGTGTAACCCAGAAAAAAGTTGTGTCTACCTCTCAACAAATGCCAAGATGGATGCAACATCTAAAGCAATGTAGATGGGACTGAAATAAGCTAATTTACCCATTAAATACTTAAGAGTGTCAATATAACATAAAAAATTTAATGCTTCTAAATGCAAGCGATTGATAGACCCCTACAATAGGAAAATCAACCTCTATATAACAGGTACCTTAATAATACTGCAATTGGTGTAAACTATATTGAGTAATCTAGCTAATTTCTAGATCAACTACCTCTCACTTCCCAAGGGTATTTTGAAGAAGATAGACAAAAAACTAAGCGAATTCATATGGGATAGACCAACTACAGTGCTTAAGAAGATGATTAAGAAGATGATTAAGTCTATAGTGCTTAAGAAGATGATTAAGTCTATAGTGCTTAAGAGGATGATATTTCTACTGGGTCTTCGTCACATCCCCAAAAGTTCTAAATCACTAACTACATTGTCCAAAATACCCCCATTTATAAAGATCATAACTTTCGACTCAGATGTCTAAAAATTTTATACTATATATCGTTAAAAAGCTACAAAGATAAGCTATAACTTTCTAGAAGACAACTTTGTCTAATTTAGTCTATATCAATACAGTTTTTCTCCTGAAGTTAGAACACGAAATTTACCCTTATGGAAGACTTAAAATTTGCACTGTGCAAACTTTGAATGTCCTTAGCATAACCATTCAGCTACCAAATTGACTTTATTAGACTCTCGAATCTCAACTCATTCGACTCATCACATTATCAGTCATAATTCCTATCTTTCTTTTCCATAACATCTCAATTATGTATATATATATCAATAATTCATGTTCAATAACCATCTACTCAAGTTGATAATCATCTCAAGTTGATATCTTCTTCAAGTATATCTGATTCCTACTCAATATCATCCATACACAATTCATTTTCCATAACCTCAAAAGAACAAAGTTTTACAAATCTTTAATGGCATTTCAAGTCATAATACATCATCGTCCCAAAATTTCAAATTACAAAAGATTCTTGAACAAATAAACTTGAAATGTGACTAAAACATTGTGCTTTCCCAAAACCAACTCAAAATACAAAATAAGCAAATTTGGAGAAATTCGCTTAGGCTCTTGATCACTTGATCTCTTAGGAAGATGGGATGAAAAGAGGGTAAGCTTGAAAGCTCATGGGTAACAGTTTATAACGAAAAAATAAGCAAACCCTTTGAAAACATTCACTTATCATAGGAAATTTTGATTGAATCCATAAAGCACATGTTTCTCAAATTCTCATCGTGTAGTCAAATTCACAAACTATAAAACATGAATGCATCAACTTATTCACATATGATAAGCACATAATCACATCAGAATGGTTTGGGTGGATTCAAAATAGAACGTACTACACATTTTCCATAAGGGTTCTGTGTAGCCGTGAATAGATCGTACTAACACAATCTCACATAATAGTTTTGCGTAGCCGTGAACTTATGAGAGTCTATGAAAGAGCTCCATGCCACTAGCGGGCAGGTGGGAGAAGCCTTTTGTCAAAGTACACTTGACTTAACTTAGGAGACTACCATAAACCCACATAACATGTAGTTCATGACTTGTAAACTTATTGCCCAAAATGACACATTTTCGAAATTTGATTTCATAAACTTGATATCCTTTCAAAATCATTTCCATTTTTGATTTCATAAATAAATCACACAATTCATATACCAAACATATAGCACTTTCTCAAAACATTTAAAGGGCAAAAATGCACATTTATGATGCAATTGAAATCATTAAACTTCTTTAATTCAAAGAAGACATTAGTGGCTTATTTATTCTATTATAAACATATACCCACCTTGATTTTCTTACTTAAAGAATTGCTCAAAATGCCTCTTCTCTTGCTCCTCTTGCCTTTCTTGATTTCCTTTATCAATGGAAAACTCCAATAGGAATCCAATTGGAAATCCCATAAAGCACAATCATTAAAATTGACTATAGTATGCTTAAACTCATGCATTTTCTAAACTCAATGAACCTAAATCCTCCCAAAAATCTAAAAGATTCACAATGATCTTACCTTGAATCTTAACCAAATAAAATGATTATTGGCCCAAATAAAAGCTCTTCTCTTCCTCTTTCTTTTTTCCTGCTTGAACAATCTCAAAATCTCTCTTGAAGGCTAAGAAAATTGAAACCCTAGCTTATTTTCTCTTCTTTGTCTCCTTCTCTTCTTCTCTTCGTATTTCTCTCTCTTCTTCATGATACTCTCTCTTTTTCACTTCAATTCATGTTTTTCCCCTTCTTAAAAAGCAAGACTACCTTTCTTTCTTCCATTTTTACCCTTAATGAGCCCCAAAAGTCTATTTTACACTTCCTTATAGACTTATGTTCTTTTACCCTTAAGTGTCTTGCCAAAAACACCCTTGAATATTCTTACAACCTTAACACTTTAATTCCATTAACCCATGCAATAAAATCCTACTAACCTTGACATAATAATTAACTTCAAAAATAATTAATTCAATAAACCTCATAATTTATTTAATCATGCTTAACTTCAATGAAAAAATTTTAAGGGGCAATAATAATGGCTAAATCCCTTTAGTAAAAAGGCTTTGGAAGCTCTGTAATCAAAAGGAGAAGTTATAGGTGAAATGGATCCACATGGTTCATTTAAAAGGAGAAAATATGTGGAATATAAAGGTGAAACTAACATTAAGTATCTTGAAAACTAGGAATTTTATATAGTCTTATGTCAAACACAAGAATAGTAATGACTTTGGTACGCACTTTTGTTTTCGTAATTGGTTACCTGAAGGCCCTTTTTACAAAATTAGGGATTTCAACGTAATAAGAGCTATAGTTCCTACTATAAGCACAATGGTGACCTTTTTTATGATAAGCTTGGCATCATCATTTCACTCAACATGTGGGTTTAAAATATTTTACAGATGCTTACTAAATTTATCCTTGACATTAGTACAGAGGATTCTATATACTAGACTCTACATAGGTGCTTAAAATTCATAACCATTTCTTACAAAAAAACTATTGAGAGACTACTCTCCTAGAATACCTTGGTGTGATCTAGTCTAGAATTCTAATGTATATGCTTTTTATGCCTTTATACTATGGTTGACACTTTATTAAGTACTAGTAACAAAGGACAAGATCAAATTCATGATTGATAGCCAAGATTGTGTATTATGTGGGACTAACTAGGAAAATCGTGAACATGATTTCTTTGAATGCCCATTCTCTACAAAACTGTGAAGATCCCTCTTAGGGACTTTTGAAGTCCAATACAACCTTAAGGGATGACCAATAACTATGGAATGAGCTTCTAACCTCAATATTCAACACAAAGAAGACAAGAAGCTATTCAAGATATGCTTTAGGATGATCATGTACTAAATATGGGAAGAGAGAAATAATAGCATCTTTAGAGAAAGCAAAAGTGACATTGATGCCATCCTTAGCAAATTTGTGGTCAAAATAAGATTAGCTACCTTAGCTAAGGGCTTTTATGTAAAGATGTCTCCTCCACTAAAGGAAAAACTAGCCTTAGTAGATAACAATATTATGTTGTTTGTTTGAGCCTGAGTCACCTTGTTTTTCCTTATCTTATTGAAGACTTGATATATACGTGCTCTTTATTCAATAAATTTACTTTTGCCTTTCAAAAATAAAAATGATAACCTAAAAAAATGATAAAGAGACATTAGAAAAAGATTTGAGATGATCTTTTAAGGTACATTTTATCCATAGGCTAAGGAAAAGTTTCCTTGTTTGAAGCCTCTATCTTTGCCCAAATGACTATTGTTTAGAGACTTTGTAATAAACTTAAAGTTCATGCCAAAAATGTGCCAAACTTTAAGTACAATAGTGTTTAACCCAACCTTTATATATTCTTACAATAAATATCAAGTTGAAAGCTAGGAGCATGGGGAAGGGCCTTCCATCATCAACTTTGGTACCCAAAGCAAAGTAGATCCCACATTGTTTAGAAACAGAAGAACAAAACTAGGATTCTTCTACTTATGATGTGCTGGCTCGAAGTTATGGCTTTGTAGAGGGAGGTTTGACTAATTGATTTTCTACTGTCAATTGTTTGGCTGGAAATGATTGTGTTATTGGTAAGACGAACCTTTTGTACAAGATCATCTTGGTGGATAGATATGTATAGGCTTGCTGTTGTGGTTTATGGTCATAAGGAATTTTTTTGTACGGTTCCTTATGAATTCACGTTAGGTTAACCCTTTTGGTTTAGGTTAGAGATTTGTAGCATGGGCAATCTCTAGATTTGTATATAACTTTTATTATTACCTTTTTTTTAAATTACTAATTTACCAAAAAAAATTCAACTTTATTAATGAATGAAGTTTTTGCTCAAATGAACTATTTATAGACATTTGGAGACTTTTTTCACAAACATACAAGAATTTGGATGCCAAGGCTATAACTCATTAACTTATTAAATGGTTGACATGCCTAACTACTTTAGGTACCATAACTTACTATTTATTCACTCCTAAATAAAAAACATGTGATAAATAAATATAAGACATATTATTTTCTTTGTCCTCTCACTTTATCCACAATTTATCTTATTAACTTTGTCATATCACTAACAATCTTTATCCAAAAATAAAGGTTAACTAAATTTCGAGTTAATTTGCACATGGTTTGACTAATGCACACTTATAGTCTACTATGATAGTTGGAGTATCAATTTGTCCTCAGTCCAATGACGAATGCTCAAGACATGTCTAATTCACTCAAGTCAAACCAATCAATGCCCCGTAATCTATTGAAGTTACTCCAAATTTGAACCATATTTGGTCTCACCTAATAAGTCACCTTAATTATTTTGATATACCTTTCTCACGCATAATCCTTGGCAGTGGTTGCCAGTGTTCACCAGTAGCTAGCAGAACGGTCCTTCTATGTTAAGTGGCTAACAACTATCGTCTTTCCTCCTATTTCAAGCCTTCTCGGATAGGCTTGCCTTGTTGTAACCGTGGACCATCCTTTCTCTTCAACCAACCTCTGATTCTATTAATATGCCCAGATATTACCCGCAAACGACCCGTCGGTTAGGTCTAGAGCGAGTCACCTTACCCGTATCCACTTCCTCCAACATCCCTCAGTAACAGTAACCAAAACAATTCAAATCCTGGCAAAGGTAAGATGATGCATAGAGTCATGTCAGGCACATCAAAGACATTCCAAGTCCTCTGTCTCACCTCACCCACCAAACACCGCTCTAGCTACCCATTTCTTAAACTCCCCAAACCCACGAGGGTTTTACCAGGGTTTAACTTGAGGTCTCTGTGCACCTCATCGGCTACTTCCGCATCCACTCCCGTTGAACCTGACAATTTGAAGCACTCAATTCTTCTGGAAAGACTCAGACTTAGGCACCTCAAGGACTCCACTAAAAACCGCCAACCCAAAGTCCTAGGCCCACCAAAACCTGTGCTTGCTATTGTGGGTAAAGAAGAAGAACAAATAGATGGTTTTGGAAAGTCGAGGAATGGGAAAAAGATCGTTGGTAGCTTTGAGGAGGTGGGCTTGAGTGATGAAGTAATGGGAGCTGTTACAGAGATGGGAATTCAAGTGCCTACTGAGATCCAGGGCATTGGGATTCCCGCTGTGTTGGATGGCAAAAGTGTGGTCTTGGGTTCTCATACCGGCTCTGGCAAGACTTTGGCCTATATGTTGCCTCTTGTTCAGGTGATCTTTTGCCTTGTCAATGCATTGGTTTTCTAACTGTTATGGCAATGGACTTGAAAATTATTTCTGTTTTGCATTATTGTCCTGTTATAAAATTCCACGTAAATTTGCCAATGGATTAAATTTCTGCTACACTATTCTCAATGTGGAATTTGATCCTTTAGTACGTACAATTGGCCAGTTGATTATCTACCTTATTGGCTCTGCACTTTCACTCGTTCCACAATCAGAAAACTTGACTTACTATCAATTATATCTGTACTGGTATTGGTATTGTCAGATTAATTGTTTAAACATCATGTTGCACTTTAATAATTGGATTTGCAGTTGTTGAGAAGGGATGAGGAATTGCTGGGAATGCTTATGAGACCTAGGCGTCCTCGAGCTGTTGTTCTATGCCCCACAAGAGAATTATCAGAGCAGGTTTCTTTACTTTTGCTTTTTCATGTGCTTGCTCTTGAAGGTTGAGTTTTCCCTATTTTTGAAGGATAAATCTTTTCAATTAATGACATTATATTCTTTCGCAGGTTTTTCGTGTAGCTAAGTCTATCAGCCATCACGCACGATTCAGATCCACTATGGTTAGTGGTGGTGGTCGGTTGAGACCTCAAGAAGACTCATTAGGCAACCCTATTGATATGGTAGTTGGAACACCTGGCAGGATTCTTCAGCATGTTGAGCAGGGAAATATGGTATATGGTGACATAAAATACTTGGTGAGCTCCTGATCTTTGTTTTACTTTTATATATTGCCATCTTTGAAGTTGGAAAGGAAGTTTTGAAATGTTTTGTAGCTCTTGCTTATGGAGCTTCTTCTTGGTGTAATAACTTTGTTTAGCTTCTGGTGTTTCTAACCTTTTTTTAGGTGTTGGATGAGGCAGACACAATGTTTGATCGGGGTTTTGGTCCTGATATTCGAAAGTTTCTAGGCCCATTAAAAAACCGTGCAACAAAAGGCCAAGGGTTTCAAATTGTTCTAGTTACTGCAACAATGACAAAGGTATGCTAACCTTGATTGGTAATTTATCATCCATATATGAGAAAACTTAAATTGGGGTGGCAAAAGGCCCTAGGCCTGATAGGCTCAAAGTCAATTGGAAAAACTCAATTTGACTAGGCTTTGGGTCAGGCTTGGAGCTAAAAAAAATTTAGTATTAAGACCTAGTCCCATCATAGACCAACCCATTGCCAACCCTAGAGTCACCATGCCTTTTATCCACTAATCAAATTATTTGGTTTTTATTGCCTTGAAGAAGCACTAAATCCATTTCTAAAGTACTTAACTAATAGTTTTCTGTCTAAAATGAGAAAGTTGATATAAATAGATGGCGGTGTCTCTCACAAAGGGATCTGAACCTGAGCCATACCCAGGTGATAGTGGGACCATAACTCTTATTTGATAACTTGACTACTAATTTGCGTGTGAAGTAGCTTAGAGTTGTGATTCAAAAGAAATTAAGGTCTACAGAAGAAATAAAAGAGGAAAAATTAGTCAACAACAAGCCTTAATTTGGTGGGATGAGGATTGAGGATTGAGGATTGAGAATTGAGTTGATGTCCAAGATAAGGGTTGCAATTTAGATTATGTTAGAATTTCTTATTGGAATAGAAGTAGTAGTAAGTTAAATATATTATTCTATTTCAGATATGTTAAATATATTATTCTATTTCAGATATGTTATCTTAGTTGTTTAGGACTTATATAATATTTATTAGAATAGTATTTAAATTTTAGGAACCCCTTTATGCTAGAATAAGAGATCTAAGAACTCTATATATTTGTACTCAACCCTTCAATAGAAGAAGCAATTCTAAATTTTTCTGCAAAGTTGAGTTTTCAACTAGAATGTGTGATGCTTTCTCCTAAGATTGATTCTTCTACTTTGGGAGTGATTTCTAATTTTCTAATCTCCATTGTTTGTGTTCTTCACAAAATTTCAGTCATCTTAAACCTAAATTCCTTCCATATTAAACCCTAAAATTCTAAGCCCATTTTTCTAGTAATCAAACAATTAAAACCCAACTATACCAAACTGAAATTTGAGTATTCCTATCCAAAATTCGGCCCTAAAATTTGATATTCCAGCAACCTAATATCAGCCATATGTTTTAATTTTTTTATTTTTAGATATTAGTTAATACCTCTTCTATTTGTCCTACCTCAATTTGGTATTAGAGCTTTGGTTCACAATGGCAACACATAATAGATGGGCATCTAGAATAATATTTAGCGACTTAAAGCAAGATGAAATACTTCTGAATATTGTAAAAAATTGTGCATCAATGATCCTTGTTCATAAGGTGCTTCAAAACCCAACTTACATGTAACAACTCCCATCAGAAAACATGCTTGACAAATTTTGGAGAGGTTGAACAACCTTGCCATACATTCCTTAAAATTAAGAACTCCTACGAGAAAAATTATGCCAATAACAACCTATACTTGATGATGAACTTCGAGAACATGGTAATAAGCAAGAAGAAGAGATTGATATTGATCACAGCACGCAATGTACGAATAAATCTTTGCTAAAAAATAATGTAGTGATTTTGATTTCTCAAATTTAGTAGATCAATTCGAATCTTCGAGCCTAGATGTAGAAGGTGCTCAAATACTTGATGATATGGAGAGTTTGGCAGTGGAAGATGATCATGACATGGGAGATGATCAAAGCGTTAAAGATGAAAACATAACAAAGTGGATTCTTAGGCAACTAAAGTTGAAAAAATTGAACAACAAGTTTAAACACTTAAATAGCAAACTGAAACAACAATGCAACAGGTTGAAAGAATAAGACAACAAGCTAAAAAAACAAAACATGGGGCTAAAAAGATAATCCATAAACTACTTGGGGTTTCAGAGCTTGTTGGTTTAAAACTTGATGATATCCTAAATGTTGTTGATGAAGGTAGTGTTGTGGTGGTTGATGAAGGACAAGTAGACTTGAATGAAGATGCACAATTAGTACAACATATGAATAAAGATGAAATTGTGAGTGCACTTGCAAAGTCAAAATTCAGCAACAATGGCAAGTTAGTGCATCTTACTATAAGAAGCAACAATACGTATGTTCTTGATGCCTGTATTAATGAAACCATTTGTAAATATATTGGTCTAAGACTTATGATGTTGCTCTCACCACTAAACTATTCTTCAAAGAGGTTTTACATCTCCATGGATCACCTTTAACTATCGTATTCGAGCCTGACACAAAGTTTATGAGTTATTTTTGGATGATTCTATTAAAACATTGAACACTAAGCTTCAATTTTTAGGTTCATTCTATCCCCAAATTGATGGACAGACAGAGGTGGTGAACAGAAGCTTGAGGGACTTGTTAAAATGTTTGGTTGAAGACAATGTGAAAAATTGGGACGTAATTCTTCCTATGGTAGAATTTGCATGAAATAGTTCTATAAATATGTCTACTAGTAAAATCCCTTTTGAGATAGTCTCCGAAGTTCAACCAAGGAAGCCTATTGATTTAGTTCCTTTACCACAAACAGCAGGAGTTAGTGTTGAAGCAGAAAGTTTTACACAACACGAGGGACATCTTTGATAAGAGACGATGAAAGATATCAACCATCAATTTGTCCTATAAAGGCCATGCTGATCAATATTGTCGATTGGTGGAATTCAATGAATGGGATATGGTAATGATTAAGATTTGTCCAAAGTGTTTTCAAAAAAGGAAATGTAAGAATCTTCATTCACGAAATGTTGGACCTTATTAGATCATTAAGAAGATAAGCACTAATGCTTATGCTTTGGAATTACCAAGTGACCTAGGAATTAGTCCGACCTTTAATGTTGCCAATTCATCCATTTGTCATGGATATGATCATATACAATCTCCTATTATAGTTGTGAGAATTCTAACCATTTCCTATCTTAAAGAGGAGATAAAGGATATTCTTGATGAACAAATGGTAGCTACAAGAGATAGAGGATATCAACAATTTCTTGTCAAGTAGAAAGGAAGATCAATTTCTGACGGTACTTGGATTTTAGAATCTGATTTCAGAAGTTGAATCCATACTAATATGATCAATATTTATCACATTCAATGTTGAGGACACTTTAGACAAGCTGTGAAGAGTTGACACAAAAGAACCTTAAAGTCTATAGAGGAAAATATAGTCAACCACAAGCCTTAATTTAATAGGATGAGAATTGAGAAATGAGTTGACATTCAAGATAAAGAATGGAATTTAGATTATGTTAGAATTCCTTAGTGGAATAGAAGTATCGGTAAGTTAAATATGTTATATCATTTCAGATATGTTATTCAATTGTTTAGAACTTATAGATTTTCTATTGGAATAGGATTTAAATTTAGAAGCCCTTTCTTACTAGAATAAGGGTTCTAAGAACTCTATATATATGTATACTCAGCCCTTTATGAATTTCTCTACAAACTTGAGTTTTCAACTAGGTGTGATGCTTTCTTCTGTGAGTGATTATTAGACCTTAGAAGTGATTTCTAGTTTTCTACTCTCCATTATTTGTGTTCCTCACAAGATTCCTGTCATCTTAAACCTAAATTCCAGCCATATTAAATCCTAAAATTCTAAGCCCAAATTTCTAGTAACACCAAACACTAAAATCCAACTATATCAAACTGAAATATCAATATTCCTAGCTGAAATTCACTCTTGAAATTTGATATTCCAGCAGCCTAATATCAGCTATGTGTCCTAATTTTGTGATTTTTAGCTACTAGTTAATTCTTCTTCTATTTTTCCTATGTTAAGTTGTTTCCATTTTCCGTTGTGTAATTTCTTCTGCATCAACTTGACTTTCCAATCTGCCTTTCTGTCTATAGTACTACAAGTTTAGAAATGACATATAGGGATTGTTTAATCTAGGTAAATGTTGAAGTTTTCTAAGTTAATTTGGGGTGGAAGGGTTGATCTTTTAAATTAGCTATCAAATCAATAATTCAAAATTATCTGGTATGCTTAGCATCTTTGAGCAACACTCCTCATTGAACCATAAGCATTCTGTTCAGTTATGTGGCAGAAAGCCATACAAAATACGTGAAAGTTCATATTGATTGTCTTCTCGTATATATGCTAGTTTGGATGTCCTGACCATGATTTATGAATCTAACTTCAGGAGATTCATTTTGTAGTTGCTGGTAATATGAAGAAACTATTGTGCATGGAGATTTTGGTGTTTTAGGTGTTTGGATAACTGAACTTTTGACATTTGCAGGCAGTTCAAAAGCTGATTGATGAGGAGTTTCAAGGAATTGAGCATTTTCGCACGTCAACATTGCATAAGAAGATAGCTTCTGCTCGCCATGATTTTATAAAGCTGTCAGGTTCTGAAAACAAGCTGGAAGCTTTGCTACAGGTCAACTACTCTGATCCTTTCTTATTTTCTGATTGCTGCTTAGGACATAAATATTCCAAATTATGCGCATATGCAATAGTGAAGTGAGCGCACACAAGAATTTGTGTTGTATGTTCTAAAGTGTATTGTTCTTGCTTTTAACAAAACTGGAGTTTATTATTCAAACAGCTTACTTCAGGATGACATTTCCTTAGTTTTATTAGACTGTCCTTTCCCTACTTTTATTAGACTGTCCGTTATGTCTGGTTTAGTTGGACAAAGTTTTAATATTTCGAATTGAACAAAACTCGTTCTCCATATATTCTATACCTGCAGTTCGGCTATGATTTGTTCTTGTCATATCCTCCTCAACAATGTTGATGGCAGTTTCTTCCTTAGAAAAGTCCCCTGCTTGGTCGATTTTTCTATTGTCAAGCATATGTTATGGTCAAAGAAATTCCCATTTGTCCCAAAGGCATGGTTTCCAGGACATTATTACTTTAATTTCAAAGAATTCAACTGTTATTTGATCCAGACAGTAGTATAAATAACATAAGTCTCATAATGTGGGATAGGCTTGCTGGCCCTTAGCATTAAAATTGTAAATAACATCCTCTTTTAACTTAGAAATTTGAAATAATTCTGGATATCTTGAAAATGATATAAATGCTTAAATGAGCTATGTCTATTAGAAAACAAAACTTAGTTCTGTGAGCCATTTAGCACCACATCCAAGAAACCAGGACAATGACAAAGAACAGAGTCAAGCATGCATAAGGTCAATTAGCTTGTTTATTGCTCGCATGAGTCTGTGAACCAATGCAATTTGCATGGATAGTACAAATTGTGTGAACCAATGTAATTTGCATGGTTATAAAATCAATTGGAACTATAAATTGTTGCATCAAAGTTTTTTAGACATTTAAATTTAAATGTTTAGCTTTGACATAAACTTAAATAATACTTGAAGTTCTGGCTTGTTACTTATCTCTTTATTTTTAACTATAGAAATTTATAACATGCTAAGTTAATAAAGCTCTGTAAAATGCTTTATGTAATCTTGCAAATATATTCCAATTTGGTACTGGTTTAAATAAAGTATTAGTATTTATGTATATTCTTATTTATGTTATTAATTCTTACTAAAGGATATACCAGTTTAAGAACTCTTTATAGCTGTTAAACCTCTATTCCTTAAATCTTTCCTGTTATTAGTTTGATATCCTATCTGGTTTTTAAAACATTAGATGGAATTTCTAACAAGAGTTTATAGAATACCCATGTTTTCTTTTTTGTAGACCATAAGGTAAGAATTCTAAAAGCAGTTGCAAGTTAATGATAAGTTATGTTATTGTATTAGGCTTCTTGGTTTAAATGGAATTCACGAAGCATCTACGTTTATGTAATTCCTACTTCTAGTCGGGGAAGTTAAAAAGTCATTGTTTAGCAAAATGGCTTTGGATGATTCTAGTTGACCAAATGGCCATAGAAAATCAAATTTGGAATTGAAGTTTCTACTAGGTCTGTCATAATTGTCAATTTCAGAAGGTCAGGTAATTTGCATTATTTATTGAAATGGGTGCAGGTTCTTGAGCCCAGTTTGGCAAAGGGGAACAGAGTGATGGTGTTCTGTAACACTTTGAATTCCAGCCGTGCTGTTGATCACTTTCTCTCTGAGAATCAGATTGCCACTGTCAATTACCACGGAGAGGTGCCAGCGGAACAAAGGTAAAAGGATGAAAATCTTATCTCATTTTCCTAATATTTAGTATTTGCAAGTTGAACGTGTGTGTATTATGATGATATTATCAGCTTTTAGTAAGCACCTTATTTTATTTATCATGTTAAGAGGAAAGCAAAAGCTTCTAGCTTGCCTCTTAATTCCCACATATGATCTGTAAATAGAAAAGAGTAATTTTCCTGCCTCTGTGCAAAGGTGACTCTTTACAACTTTTGTATATCTGTATGAAAATGTATGATTTTCAAAAAACGAACTCATTTTTATGTGCATGAAACTTTCTTCTTTTGAGCAGTAGCTCATGCAACTTGCATGCATTTCTAGAAGTCTCTATTGGATGGTTAATGTTAAATTATTTCCAGTTAAAGCATCAACGAATCAGTGAACATATGACACCTGTTTCTGGAATTGTTTCTCTTTTTTTGTTTTTATGTTGGGATTGATTCTATAATCAATCTTATCCTTTTCTTGTTCTGCACAAAGTAGGCTTGCTAATGTGGTGGGGAAATTCGTAGTTGTGACTTAGACTTTCCTGGCCATTTCTTTATCTATCTGATAAGTTTCTCCATATGGATAATATGACCACTGAATCTTGTGACAACACTTCTAAAATGTGTGGGGTTTCTCAGAATATAGCAGCATGCATTTTACAGTATTAAGAGAACCTCTATTATTGCCATTACCAACTTATACAAAATTGATTAACTTGGGTGTTTCTTGGATAACATTGTTCTAAATTTTGATTTCTCCACAGTTTTATGCGTATATGTTATTGTTCCCTGTTGGAGATGGCCATCATGGTATATTTTGTTTGTTCTGAACCAAGCCATCATGGTATATTTTGTTTGTTCTGAACCAACTTTTTTTTTAATGTATTCTACAGATACATCATTTGTGCTTAATGTTATGTTCCTTTATCACTTATATTGTCGTTGCAATTTGCATTAGATCTTAAATGTTTTACAGACACATTTTTTTTGGTGATAAACCTTACCTTTCACCAGCCATAATTTTGTCAGGAATATCTGCTGCATTTTAACAATGTATTTTCTATAACGCAAGCCAAGTTGTGTTAATAGCAGAAAAATGCTTTTGGACACAACTCAGGCAATAGTGTCCATTTTTAACATTAAAATTAGTTTCAGAAGCCTTTTTGTGCCCCTCTCCTCTTCACCTTGGCGTCACTCTATATGAATGGTCTAGAAATGGAGTGTCTCTATAATTTGAATTTCAATGTTTTGAGTAAGCTTTTATTTTGAACTAGGGTTAAAAATCTCAACAAGTTTAAGAGTGATGATGGAGACTGTCCCACTTTGGTGTGCACAGATTTGGCTGCCAGGGGACTTGATTTGGATGTAGATCATGTAATCATGTTTGATTTTCCCTTAAACTCTGTAAGTGACTACACTCTTATGTACTTTTTTTCTCTTGTGCACACCTGTTTGCACATTCGTTACTTATATTTTTGCAGTTTTCTTGTAACGCTTGCCAACCTCCATGATGCTACTTGACCAAGTGAAAGTCATAGGTGTTAAGTGTGTGGATCTGGGATCAGATCCTACGCTTGTTTCTCTGCCCTTCATTTAGAGAAGAATGGAGAAGTTGGATATTGGATTTTCCTCTTGCATTTGAGATTAGTACTTTCTAGCTTCCTTAAGCCGAAAATAAAATATAATTAATGTGTTACATATTCTTGACTTCTAGATCGATTACCTTCATCGGACCGGAAGAACTGCCCGAATGGGTGCAAAAGGTATGCTTCATGAAATTTATTGTATGTTGTAGGTTGTTGAAGGGTTGACACTTTTGTTGTGGCAGAATAGCCCTAATCGTAATTCGGAAGGCACATTCTTTTGGACTTGCATTAAGTTGAAAAAATTTTCACCATCAGATCCTTTTCATTAATACCTATTTTTTGCATATGGAAAAGGCCTGAAATCACACTTCTATTTTAAACTTTCTTTTGAAATCAATTTAGTATTTTCATCCATCCATTTATTTGGAGCTGGAAAACTAATCCTGCTCCGCAACTTTTGGCCTGTAAAGTGAAATCTTCTATTACTTTTTCCTGCAAGTGTTTGATGATAAGTTGCTTATGTTATCAATGTAGTCTTCTGGAAACTTGCAGAAGTTCCAATTTCATAGTTTTGAAGCTTTTGGTCGTCATATGCTCTTGCAAAACTACAGGGAAGGTGACAAGCTTGGTTGCCAAAAAAGACCAACTGTTGGCAGCAAGAATTGAGGAGGCAATAAGGAATAATGAAAGCTTGGAGTCCCTCACTCTGGATAATGTGCGTAGGGATATTGCCAGGGCTCGGATAACAGAAGAAAAGAGTAGGGTTGGAAAACTGAATAAAGCATCCAGCCAGATTAAGCCTGCAACTGTAAAATCTCCAACCATCGGTGCAAAGATTGCATCTTCAGGAGCCAAATCTGGAAAAACATCCACTCGAGCCAAATCTGTAAAGTTATCTGCTTCAGCAAAATCGGTAAAACTCCACAAAGTTGAAAGCACAGAGAAACCCTACGGTAGAATTAGGTCAAAAAAGCCATCCACTGGTTCAAAGTTGAGTGTTGTTGCATTGAGGGGCAGATCCTCTTCGGCCGACAAGAAACTACTGAGGTCCAGTTAGGATCACGCATCAAAGAAATTCTTATGTGGGCAAAATTTGTACATTAGACGGTGCTCTTTCTGGTAGTAGGATTATCACTTCCTATTTACTGTTATAGTAATTGTTGGTAGCTTTTTACCCCGGCTTCTCTGCCCCTTCATCAATTGATTCTTGTAGTTCGTATCTATATATATATATGGCATTATGTAAACTGGTTTTGTGATAGATCACCAAAACCAATTGATCTACTTCATTGGTCTAATGGGCTAAACGTGAAAATTGAAGAGCCGTTTAAAGTTTTTTTTAAGGAGTTCAACTCACTTATATTAAGGTTATATAAATTAGGCTTTTTGTAATTTGGGCGTTTATTAATGTATCTTCTAATTTGTAAAAGTTATCAATAATTTTCTTATAATATTAGTTTTGTAACGTTCATTTTTCTATTGTCAAATTTTGTTAGAAATCTTAGTTGTAAACTCTAAAATGATGTTTAAGTTACTCAAACCATAGCCATGAGTAACGTCATTTTGTAATGCACACAATGCCACGAGTAACCATGGAAACAGAAAAAGGGTTGAAGGCATGCTGTGTCACAACGGAGAGAAAATGATTGATGTAAAAAATAGATTAAGATGGATATCAAGTTTACTTGGTCTCCACTATCAAATTAACTATTTACACAGAATTTATTGTTGAAAGATGTAGAATGTCATCGTGAGAGCATCAAAAAAAATTATTTTTATTTTTCAAAAGCTAAAATCACTTCAATTTATAAAATGATTAACATATATATCATAATAAAGCATGAATCATAATTCATACCTTATTGTAAATTTTGATTATTTCTTGTCATTTTTTTTCGAACTATTTTCAAAATCAATTCATCTTAACAACTATAATAGCACAATTGTTTGACCTTTAAGTGTAATTACATAAGAAGTTAAGAGAACTTTGGGATTGTTATAAAGAGGGTAGATGATAGCTATATATTATAGTTTGTCTTCTAGTAGTTTAAGTGTGTTTTGTGTTGTCTTAGATGATAATCATATATTTAGGACTTAGAATTGTGTTCTTATTAAATGTTTTTATGTGTTTTAATTGTTTGATTGGTTTAGAATAAGAATTTGATCTTAATTTTATGTTTCAAGGGGTATTTGACGTATTTGTGAGTGAATGGAAACAAGCAAATTGATGAAAAGAGGAAGAATTTGAAGTATAGAAGATGCCATTTTTGTGGCTAGCAAGGCAGTTGCACGGGGCTCTCTGTCACGATCGTGACCCTAAACACGAACATGAGAAAGGGCATGAACAAAGCATGCCACGACCATAGCACGTTGTTTTCAGCATGCTAGTTTTTTTTAATACTTTTGAAAATTTGAGGCTATTTTTGGAATCAAATTAAGTGAAAAAATAATAGAAATAAGTCTAGAAGTCTCAAGAAGTATTTAAGGAAAACAAAAATACCAATAACTAGGCAGCACATTAGAGGAGATGTCAAGAGCAACTCCAGAATTTCCAAATTTTCAGATCATGACACAAATTGTTTTTCTTTCTTTTCTCTTCATATATTTTATTATCTTGGATGTTGATTTGGATTATTAGGATATTGAACATGATTATGGGTTTCTAAATCTATATTAGGGATCATTCTTGATTTTTTTTTGTTAAACTTTATTATTATTAAATTCAATATATTTATGAATGCTTTGTGATATTTGTTGTGCTTATACGTGGTAATAAATCAAGAAATCGAATCAATTTATTTATGTCAAGGTGTGCAATGAAAATTGGTAACTTAGTAGACCTGCAAATATCATATTAATAAAAAATTGAAGAGAGATCTTAACTATGAATTAATTATCCTTAATATTGCTTCAAATTTAACCGAATAGCTAGGAGTAGTTTTGTGAATCGAGAAGTTGAAATTCTATTATTATCAATTTCAATTGAGATTACTTGATTAGATCTTGAGAGATGGTAATCAAAATCTTAGAAAATTTAGAATCAATCATAAATTGAATCAACAAGATAAAGAGAAAACAAAATAAGGATAAAATAATTTTTAAGTTTCCATTATTGATTAACTTTATTCTTATTGTTGGTCTTAGTTATTCACTTATTCTATTATTTAGTTTAATTAGTTTATTTTATTTTCAGATAATTTATTTTAATTCAATCAATCTTTTATTACCTTAGACAAAGTTTATTCAAGTTGTCAGGTATCTAATTAATCCATAGGGGAACGATACCTTTTATATTACGAGTTACGATTTATATACTTGCAGTATTGAAAAAAAATTTTATACAAAACTTATCAACATTAGATAATAAGTTTTAGCTCACTTTGAACCTAAACTGTAGCACCCCACTCTCGCAAGACTCGAACTCGACATCGATGGGTGATATTCGAGTTCGTGTCCCGCAAGGGTGGCGTGCTAAAGCACTTAATCATTTAGAAAACGGTATAATTTTTTTTTAAACCACAAACACAATATGAGAAAATCGATACTCAATTTGGGCCCACATTCATTCATAACCATTTTCAATTAACACAAAACCATCAATAAAATTTTCAATAGTCATTTGGGCCCTTTCACAAATACAAAACACTTAAGTCATTTCGGAATACAAATTTATACAAAAAGTTGCGGAATATACAATTCAATACAAAATAGAGAAATGCAATGTAGACGTGAACTGACCCCGATCTCTATCCTTCACTTGAATGCCGTAGGTATACTCCCATTGGCCTAACGGGGTATTCTTTTGATCCTGAAAAATAATTACAAATTTTGGGTGAGTTTTGCGAACTCAGTGAATGACCATCATCCATAGCTCACCCAATCACATAACACATAAATCACATCATTTTACATTTCGCACTCTACATTCAATACAATTTAATCACTCATATAATGCATATGCAGTGCACATGAGACTCACTTTTTATTTGTTACTTTGTTGTGACCGAGTGCCTAAACTGTTCCTTATAGGGCTCATTGATAACTGTCTCATATAGGGCTCATTAAACATTGAGTCTAAAGCTCTAAATCACTTTTGAGTTCGAGGCTCTTTTTCACTCATTAAGCTTTAAGCTCTGATCGGTGGCTACTCTGGTCACAACTCATTTATGTTTCTTGCATTCATAAAATGGAATGCATCACTCACATTTGCATAATCCCATTCATTCGTATTCACATATCATCGGACCGTAGTCCGACATTCAACATTAGTTGAATAACACCCTATCATTCGTATGCAAATGCTCATTCAGGACACATTTAACAATCACATTACGTACACATAGTTCTTCCAATTCACATTCAAGTAGCACTTCAATATCCAAATCAAACATCACAATCATCGGACCTTTTTTCTGGAACTAACATAAGTAATCACATCTACATAATTATTCAATAGTCATATAATACAAAATTTCAAATAACGAACAATAAAGTGAGACCATCTCGGGCATATGTTCCAGATTAGCATTTGCTTCCAAATTCTAGGAACGCCTGAATGTGGACACTTGACCTGCACAACCCATTTATGCAAGACACACATTGCACACTCATCAATAATTGCACACATATAAACATTTATTTATACACAATTGTATAAATGAACTATGTACAATGCATGCTCAATGACAATCCCAGGCATATGTTCTAGAACACATATTATGCTTAAAATTCTCCTTTCAATCTTTACCCTTTGCATGTATCTAGCTTATTCATAAGCTTACACCTCAAGAATACTTGGTTACTTTAAATCATAACTCAATTTCTCGTCATCTCTTTTCTAACCTCATATGATCTCAAAATATCCAAATTCTCATCCAATAGGAATCCAATTGAGAATCCCATAATGCAAAATCACTAAAATTGATTCTAGAATACTTAAACCCAAGCATTTTCTAAACTCCCTGAACTAGAATCCTTCCAAAAATCTAAAAGATTCAAAATGATCTTACCTTAATTCTTCATCAAATGAAGAGATATTTAGCTCAAATAGAAGCTCTTTTCTTCCTCTTCTTTTTTCCCTTCTTGGACAGCTTCAAAATCTTCTTAAAGACTAAGAATGTAGCGCCCCCTTACCATAGGGTATCCATCGGAACGCCCGTATCTTCAAAAATGGATTCCATTTCATTCACTCAAAATGCAGTAATTTACAACTGTCAGTATTTTTTTAATTTACACATGGTCCAAACACTGCACGCTAAATAACATACTGTACTGTATAACAAACAGATCTAACTATCAGTCTCCAAAAGAAAGCCCAGCTGACCGACCTTTGAG
>JANZLD010000003.1:45671373-45690144 GCA_026413575.1 Erythroxylum carthagenense
AATCCAATCTAAAGCCTAAAAGTTCTAAGAAGAGGTTCTGAAATTAACTTAGGCCAAGTTTTTAATTGCCTAGGCCCAATCACCCTAAAACCAATTTAATACAATCGGTCACGTCTCTCTTCCTCTATAACAAATACATATGCTTATGAAAATAGGATAACTAACTAATGCTAGCTCATCAAATAATCATAGTAATGGTGATGGAGTGTAAAAACAACCTAACCCACACAAATCAATCTTCTATTGATCATTTTGTTAAACTGGACCTTGAATTGCATGAACCAATTTTCCTCTTTTCCTCTTATATATAAATTGCATTAGAGGCCTATCAGAACTCTAAGAAGAGAAAAGAGAATTTGCATGCCTATAAGTCAGATGTAATTAAGTTCTATGCAAAGACACATCAAATCAGTTTTATAGCCAAACATCATGGACGACTCTAGCTATATACGTATTAAACTCGTAGGTGAAAAAGATTATGCAGGAGTTAAAGTGACGCGGTAAGAACGACGAGGTAGGTAGTAACAGTTGTAACTGTAGAAGTGTAGAGACCAAAGGGAGGAGAGAAGCATTGGGAAAGCTAGAGGGACTACTATTCTTAGTTATTCTAAAATACAAGTTCCTTCATTTGATGGTACTGACGATTCGATGATTTGGATTCATAAGCATGAATAATTCTTTGAAAATCAACTACTCCATCTTAATGGGGAGGCACAATTATGGTTTTAAAAGGTGAAGTGAACATGGATTGAGGGACATTTATAAAGCAATGTCACTTGAGGTTCAATTTGCCAACGAACCTCAACCCCCTAAATGAATTGGCCAACCTAAAGCAAATAGAAAAAGATGAAGATTTTCCTGAAGGAGTTCCAATACTTACTGGCCAGAATGATAGAGCTTACCATAAAGTAGCAAATCAGCCTATTCATTACTAGTCTTATAGAAGAGTTATGATTGGAAGTAAAATCGCAGTAATAGCTTAGAAGTTGTTATGAATTTGGCTTACCCTTATGATGATAAGAAATTGAGGAGCAACCAAATTATTTTAGGGAGGAATCCCAAGCAACACTTACTAGGATCAAATAGAGAATAACCACTGGAGGAATAACTGCAAAGGCTGACCCACGGGAGACGAGAAGCACCACAGACGGAGGAGGAGAAGGCAGAAGACGAACCGACGAGACGCACCACGGACGGAGGAGGAGAAGGCAGAAGACGAACCGAGAAGAAGAACCGAGAAGACGAAGGCAGAAGGCAGAAGGCAAAACCGACAACCAAGAAGACGAACGCAGAAGGCAGAGGCGACAGGCGAGGCGAGAAGGCAGAAGGTGGTTCCGGAGAGAAGAGCAGGCGCCGAGATTCGAGAAGAAGAATCGGGAAGTTAGGTAGGATAGGAAGAACCGAAGAAGCCCTAATTTTAATTCTAATCCAAACTAATTCGGGTAATTCGGGTAACCCAAATTTTTTCGGAGTTACCCGTACCTTACCCGAAATATTTTGGGTAATTTTCGGGCCGGCCCGATTTACCGAATATTTTTCATTTTGTTACCCGATTTAATTCGGGACGGGCCGGGCCTCGAATTATGCTCACCCCTACATACAATGTTCTAATTAGATAAAAGCATATAATTAATGTCTACTTTACTTAAGTCCAATCATGTTAATTCTTTATCATTAGTAATTGATTCAATCGATGACATTTGACAACTATTTTAAAGTTTCATTCTACCTTCGCCAAGTATTTTATGAATTGATACTAATCGAAAGCAACTGAACATTCTTCCTAATCACTTCAAGGTGATGAATCCTATATTAATCACTCAACTACCTCCATATAGTTTATGTTATGCCAATAACTACCAATTGAGCTACCCTTAACTAAATTAAACCATAAGTAGTATTAAAATATAGCAATCCCTATAAGGAATAACTTTAGAGATTTCAATCCAAAGCATCACTTACACAATCATTACAATGAGAATTCTATAGACTTATAAGTAATATTCCAAATGGAATTCTAATATGGGGTCAATTTAACAAATTTGTTCTTTAACAAGCACTCACACTTTTGTTTAAGTATCTCTATATTTGGTTTACGAAATTAACTACTTCCTTTATAAGGAAGAAACATAACATAGGCTAGTCTTTTTGTGTTCTGTTAATGTCTAGTCTCAAAGGAACAATAACTAGGGACAATATATAAATGCGATACAAATTTCATAATTATAATCTCATTGTAATTTCATTTACAATATATATTTACTTCATGGACTTTATTGTATACATCAAAATGACTTTGTATAACTATGTAACTAAACTACAAATAACAATTGGGCGTAAGGCATAAACCAACAATCTCCTGCTCGTACTTAACCAATCGTTTAAATATTTTATACTATATCACTGTATGATGATCATGCTATTGCTAGGATAGTGGATTAATGAGAGAATTCCCCAAAATTTTCTATAGTGAGTATGTGCTTAAATCTAAGAATTTTCATCTTAATTATCATCATAATTAAGAGAAACTTCCTAAATATATATTTGAATTTTTAATGAGACCTTAGCTTCGTTGTCATGCCCAATAACTCTAGTGTTCTATAGTATATTACTATCTGAACAATGCATGAAAATATACCAAGTTCATTAAAGAACTTATTGATCTAAATAATAATTTACACTAGATAAAAATAGTAGTATGGCTTAATTAGCAACCATTGCTACATTGGAACCTTCCAATCTTAAAATAATATTGTTATAAGTAAAACGTACCTTAATTCAGATTTACTTCTAAAGTTAATATCTTTATAATTTTGAACTCTAATATCAAACTCATGCAAAGAACAATAGATATCTTTAATACTTTACAAGTATCAGATATCTCAAATACTAAACACCTTTAGTACATTACCGACATACTTGGACTTATAACAAGTAAATAACATCCATATCAATCTCTATAGATTTAATTCCAAAAATTAAGTTGTCATCTTTTTGTATCCAATAAGAGTCATTTTTAGACAATTATATTTTCAACAATTGAAAATATATATTATTGTTCTCTCTATGAGCAATATTCCTCTACATACTCATATTAAAGAGAATAACTATACTCTCATTAACCTTTTTATAGATATGATAAATTCAGAACCATCTTTGAAACATACTTTTAACTCATTATGAAAGTGAATATTTCAACATCTTGTAGCCTTTTAACTATACATCAAATGTATCAATAAATGCATTATATCTAATTTAATTTATTGCCATGAGATTTAAACTTTTCAAACTTCATCTTACTCCCAATACTTATCTTAAGAACAATTCTTCTATGAGTATACATTGAAACAAACAATTTGTTCAAAGGGTATGTAAGATTATAACCATCCTTTTAGATCTCTCATCACCTATTATCTGATTTAGTTCTAAACTTAGTGGATGATAAATGTTTCAACTAAGCATCACATCCCTAAATCATTTACCTTGACTCTTTAAAAGGCTTAGCGTTTCACATTTAATATCAAATATTATTAATTAATTTAATTAAAACTTTCGAAGATAAGTTATAGTACTAGGCATAATATAAAAGAAATAAATATTACTTACGCAAATCTATACTAATATGTAATTTAGTTATAAAGGTTTTCATTAGAAAATCTCATTCCCTAAATAATCAAAAATTTTATATCTCACCAGATCTAAACAATTTGAACTTTTTCAAGACTTCAGATCAATATTTCATTTAATACATATGACTTTACCACATAAATTCATTAGCAAATTTAAGGAAATAAAAGTATCATCCTTTTATGAATTGTTATAGTATCTCATACATCACATCTCTAAAATTTAAAAATTCAATACCATCATCTTTATTTAACTAAAGGTTGATTTGATTTTTCTTCAACTTAATAAGTTTCACAAGTTTCATATGATAGTCTTGGTTATCTAACTTTGTATTCTTGCCACTTATGTTAAACATAGACCTCCCTTGATTCAATAGATACAATCTATTTGTATAAAATTGAATCAACTGCTTTTACTTTAAAAGCTATTTCTTATCATGCCTTGGACATTGAAGTAATGTTAAATATGAATTCATTATTAAATAATCTCAAGCATGAAATATGAATACAAATGATTTCTATCAAGCATGTATATACAAGAAAAGTTATGCAATCATTTTTCTTCTAATAACAACTATTATCATCTATAGAAAGCCACAATTGTAATCCATATTTATGCTTTTACTAGGCTAAATTAAATGAAAAAATTCATCAAGGTACTTACCCTTCCTTTACTGTATACAACCTTTTGCATCTTGTTATCATAATGTTGACATACATCTTACATGTTTTCATCAAAGTTTATGAGACATTATTCAGCTTAAAATGTCAATACCTTTTGTTTTCTACATGATATTGATGTATCTCTAAAACTTTGTTACCAAATCTTTAATACAAATTAAGAACAATAGTGCATAGTGAACATACCATTTTTCTACCCTACCATCCAATTAAGAAAACCTTAGATGCTAACACCTTAAGCTATCATTGCTACCATCACTTGTAGTGACCAGCTCGTGTCATCATCACCGATATTGCCACCGCCTGTTCTTCTCCAATAGTTAGCTCACAACCACCGCATAGCTGCTTTAAGGGTGCACAATAAATGGCAACTACCAGCTGCCATCACTACTTACTACTTGATGTCTCTAAGCTCTCATCGCCAACTATCTACATCCATGTCATAACCTGCTCCACTCATCTCTGACTTTGTTTAATTGCTTGCATTTTGCTAATGTATGTTGCAACTTTATGTCATCAATACCATCAATTTAAAGTTTTTGGAACTGCCAGCTAGCTCCGATCACTGTCAATGACCTACTGCAACCAATTTCATCAATCCTTTCATCTACCTCTGATGACCACCAATTTCATCAAATTTTGTGGCACATTAGAACACTTTTTTATTCTAATTTTATGGCACTCTAAAGCATTTTATAACCAAGTTGTAAAATCTATAAGATTTAAATTTTGATGCAAACTTTTTTAATCTAATTTTTTAATTTTCTCTGATGTTATTTTTTGTTTTACGTATATAAGATGTAGACTAATGTAAAAAGCACAAGAGAATAATGAATATGGAATAACTTTGATTGAAGAGGAATGCATAAAAATGACTTTTGAATTGAAAACAATTGCAAATAGAAAGAATTGGGTAGGATGGAAGATGAATGACATAACACAACTACAAAGAAAAAAAATGCTTAAAGGACAAATAACAACTAAATCTAAGATCCAAAGTATAATTAATGTCGACCTTGGGTTGGAAACCATCTAAAATATGGATTATAAAGAATTAAAACTCTAGGATTGTCTGTTAAATAAAGTAAAGAGAACTCAAAACTATCAAACAAGTCAATTAAAACCAAATTTAAGTGGATTTTGATTGCCATAAGCTGCCTTAATAAGTTGATATTAAGTTCTTATTAAAACCTACATTACATCAATAAGATAACCTTTAATAGGCATAAAGTTCATAAAACAAGAGTCTTAAAGGGAAAAGAACATTTGCATTATCATAATTTGATTACGAATAACTAAATAATTTTGAAAAAGTCCAATCTTTATCCAAATAGAAAAATGAAATTCTAAAACTAAATAATATGACTATTTTGCCTTTCCAACTTTAACACTAGTGACAATTAGCTTTTAGAAATTTACAAATGTGAATATTGATAAGTTTGGAACTAGTCATAAGTATTACACCAATGCCAATTTGCTTCTATTTTGTGAACCTCATCAATATGTTGTATGACTAGCGTTTGACACCATTGTGGCATAAGTGTCGATTGCATTGTATTTCTAAGGTGTTTGGACATCTTATAAGCCTTTTTCTTTATGTATTAAGCATATTCCATCTTAAATAACACGTAAAAAAAGTGATCAACCTTGGGAATTCATCTTAAACAACCTTTTTTTAATCTCTATGATTAATCCTTGCAAAACTACTGATAAACGATTAAATGACCATATTAATACACCCATATTTAGTGTGTTTTGCTTGTTATTTAATAGTTTTATAGTATTTTTGGTACTTATTTAACTTCAATTATATTTTTTGTTGGTAATTGCCTTCATAGACTAAAAAGAGAAGAATTTGGCCATTTCTATAATTAATGCATAAAGGTGCCACAGGAACATACTGTCTCTTATGTGGAGGGACGTATCTTTCATCTATGGAAGAAGAAACTAAAAGGCGACAACATTTGTCAACTTCCTTCACATTTAGAGTAGGATGCCCTAGAGTCCTTCAAAGATCTCTTAATCTAAGGTAACAGAATTTTGCCTAATAATGTATAGTAGAGCAATAAAAAGTTTGTCAACCTTGTCTATCAATATCGTGATTGCCTCAATGGTAGAGACTAAGTTGAACATCAATTCTGAACTTCATTTTTGTAGACAACATCATTTCATTTATACTCTCACTAGTAGGAGAGTTACCAAAAGAAGAGTCTAAGTTCTCAATAATTTCAATCATTTGGGATACAAAACCTTTATTCCTCACCACATTAGTGACTTTTTATCCCAAGGCTAGAGATATAGTAATTTTCCATTCCTTGAACAAGATATTAGGTCCCATCAGGTATGCCAAATTATTGGCGTCACTTTAAATTTAGGCATGCAAGGGAGAATTCCTCCCAAAATTTATACCTAAATTCTTATTAACGATATCATTGGGCTTCAAAAAAATTAGAATGGAAAATTTTAAACTACCAAGATGCTAAAATGTGTCGAAATAAGAAATTTAAAGAAAGGAAAATTACAAACTTACATGGAATTTGAGATAATGAAAACAAACACACAATGTAAAGAAAACTGGAAAAATAATAACAAAATGTTTTATAATGGCTTGATTATTTTTTCGTGGATATTTGAGAGTGTGTCATGTGTTTTTATCATGGCGCTGGTGGATTTATTTAGTCTTCTTAACTTCAGTCATTTTTAACCACTTCCCACATTCTAGTTAACTTCTTGCCATTATTCTTTTAACTTTATAAGTATTTCTCTTATAACGTCCTAACTTTTAGACCACTTATCCATATTTCTCCATTGTGTCTGTTACTCACTCCTAATGTGTACATGTACCATGATCTAGAATTCTGTCATCCATGGATTTTCTACCTAAACATTTGCTAGGCATTCGTATTTTGGGCTCCTTTTACTTATGGGGTAGGTTTCTTTTTAAGTTATCAACAATAATATTTACAATAGTAAGCAACTAAGAACCAACAGGAATAATAAGGGGAAAATGACTAGTACGAGAGGCTCTAACTTCTCACTAGGAATTTTAAGGTTTTCGCTCTTCATTTTCAAGCTATTAACTTTTTCCCACTCTTCCTTTAGTTAAGCTCTTTCCATTTCCTCTTTGTTTTACATCCACGCTCAATTGTGTTCTCTTGACAGACTTGAGTTATTTTTCTTCTTATGTTTTTCATTCTCTATCATTTCCTTCTCTTATGTTCTCCCTGTCGCTAGTTATAAGTACTCTGGCTAACCTTAGCTAAGAGTAGTTTAGTAACTCTCTAACTTTAAAACTTCTTGTCTTTCATTTTCCTATTGATTTTAGCAATGGTTTTTTTATCTTCATTTTACTAGAACATGTCATTTTCTTTTTTGAGCAACAGAGTTAATCTCAGCCTAGAAGTCCTTAATGTTTTAGCCTCAGCCCATAAATCCCATAGTTAATCTCACCTTCCCACCCCTCCACTCTAAACAAACTTCTAAACCTAGCCTCTTACCAGACGACTGCTTTAAACAACCTTTCTTTTCACAAGGTAATTTTGCTAAACATATAGCTAATTTCCTAGTCCCTCACCTAGCCATCCTAACGCTAAATTGGAAACAAGTTGTAAGTGAATCTTCAAAAGCCTCCATACAATACCCTCCCACCAGCATAGGGGAATGATATGATTTTTTTTTCCAAATATAGAGGTTCTGAAGAAAAGAGAAAAAGTTTAGACCTTGACATTGATGGGCTTTTATTTAAGAAGGAGACCTGTGTTCCCATTTGTCAACACTTAGGTTTAGAAAGTGTGGAGGTTAAAGGGATTACATGAGGTTTTATTATTAGAACATAACCATATCATCTTGAAGTTTTCCTAAAAAAGCAAGCAAAGGAAAGAGTAGAAGTAGGGTTATAACACATCTATATCCTACTAATCTTTTTACAATTCTATAGGCTAAAAATAAGAATGAGAATATACCTATTTATGTGAACATCTATAATGATCCATTAGAATATTAGTTAATGAATTTTATTTTGATTATTTTATTTATGCAGTTATTTGTTTATGTATTTGGTTATTTTTTTATGCCAAGTATCTTTAAAAACTTTTTCTCCTATGGGTATGTCAAAAACAACCTCTCTACTAGCTAGGTATATCTGGAAACCTATACATATAGAGGAAACAACAACTAAGAGAAGAGGAGTGGGGTATGCTAAGTTGTATATAAGTGTTGATCTAGTGAAGGAGCTCATGGACACAATTTCCCTGATTAGGTTAGGTAAGGAGGAGAACCTAAATAAGGATTCAGATACAATTACTTACTAATGGAAGCCTACCTCAAAAAAATAAGGTGAATAATGGGTAACCACAGAGAGGAGGTTCATAATAAGGAATTACATTGAGGTGATGAGACTAGAGGCTCAACAAATGGAAAGACCTAATGAAGAGGTTCAAGAGAAGATAGATGAAACAATCTAGGACAGGAAGCTATTATGGAGAATGCTACCAATAGGAGAGGTGAAAATTAAGAGAGGACAAAAATCACTCATAAAGAAGTAAGGATAGAAGGAGATAATCCACAAATTGTAGAAAAATGCACTTTAGAAATGGGTTAAGAGACACCTAGATGATGGAAAGACAAGTCTCATAACACAATAGTAAAGCAAAAGATAGATGATTCTTAAAGTATGAAAGGATGAGGTCACTTACGAAGAGAAAGGATAAAGGCTCTAAAGCCAAAACTTAAATTTGATGTCGATTATCACATAAAATAGTAGGGGTATAAATTTCTTCAATAAATAACTAGCCCTTAGGGATTTTGTGTATACTAATAAGTGAGCTATATTAAGATTATTAGAAAGTAAGCCAAGTTTAGATAATGTCTTCAAGTTGAATATTTTAAAATGTCAATGGAATTTTTTGTCAAATCACTAACATCATCACTATGGATGCCTTGTACTGACTTATGATTCGAGGAAGGTTAAGGTAATTTTACTGGAATCAAGTGATTAACTAATGCATATCTCTACTAACTATCTTCAAAGTGATTATAAGGCAAGTATAACAATTATTTATGGGTTCAAATTTCACTTTATGAAGAAAATAGTTATGAGAGAATTTTGTTAGTATTCACTATAAAATCCAAGGCCTTAGATAATAATTAGAGATTTCAATAACACTTTATATAGAGATGATGTTAAGGGAAACATGGGGCTAAGGAATTTTATAAATGGTTTTAAGAAATGTGTTTAAAGGATAGGTATCACAAATCTAAAAATTAAGGGGTGCTTCTTCTCTTGGAGTAAAAAATAGGCTTTTACATTGGCACCTATTGAAAATGTAACATCCCGTCCTCATATTAAGGGCTAGGACCTGAAATTTCAGTACATGTGAGCTCAAAGAGAGACTAAGGAAATGCATTTTTTTTCTCATGCATCATGTTAACATATATGTACATAAATACTGAATGTTTTCGCATAAAAAAAGTGGTACATGCATTCATTGACAACTTTTGGGTATAATTGATATTAAACATGATTTTATTGAAAATGAGGAGTAGAAGGAATAGAAAGAGTAATCTTGGTATGAGTTGTGATAAGGAAAGATTTAGAAACAAAATTGGTATTGATCGGAAAAATGTTCACTGAATGTGCTTCGATCTGTTAGCCATAACTTTTTTTAGTTATCCAAACGAGATGATTCTTAATTTGGATTAAACTAGAAACGTATGGCTATATTTATTATGAAGACATCTAATTTCATTTCTATCTCTAAAAGTCTCAAAATTTCATGAAGTTAAGAATTTGCTGCAGCACATTGGTGTAGGAATGGAAATTTTGTCTTCGGACTTTAGGGGCAAATTTGGAATTGATATAAATAGATTTTAGCAAAGGTACCTTCTAGAAAGTTATAGATCTTCTTTTATCTTACCAACAGTATATAGTATGAAAATTTTAGATATGAAAAGGTGGCAGATGAGGGCCAATTTACACAACTAGATTTCCATGTTTCACGATGAAAGGGGCGAATTTAGGAAAAACCATAAAGTTGTGGGGAAGGATAGGAAAGGTAGCAATAGTTGTGATGATAAACAGTGGAGCAAGTCACTATTTCTTGTCAAGAAGAATGGCTAAGCAACTGGGGTTAATGATTAAGCCTACTCGAAAATTGGCGTGAAGCTCAGAGATGGGAATCGCAAAGAGACTGATGGCTTTTGCATGAATGTATCGCTTAAGCTCGCTAGCATAACGGTGCACATGAATTGTTTGCTATTCCCTCTTAGGGGTGTTGATTTAATATTGAGAGTAACTTGATTACAAACCTTAGGTGATGTTAAGGTTAATTGGAGTAGAATGTGAATAGAATTTTTGGTTGAAGGAAGAAATATTTGCTTTGATGGAAACCCGTCATTAATGAATTCTTTGGTTTCTTTCTGTTACTTGAGTAAAGTGCATAATCTGGAGTATGGGTTGTTGATTTGGCATAATGCGTTGTTGGGAAATTTGGAACGACAGAAGGGTGTGGAGGAGCAAAGATTGAGGGAACTAAAGGAGTTACTTGCTCGTTTTAAAGGCTTGTTTAAGGAACCATCAAAGTTAACTCCGAGTCGAGTAGTGGATCATCAAATCCCATTGATTTCGGGAGTTTCTGCTGTTAATGTCAAACCTTATGGATATAAGCATGGCCGGAAGGATGACATAGAATGACAGGGAGCAAATACATTTGCCTCAGGAATTGTACAACCTAGTTATAATCCATTTTCTAGCCCGATATTATTTAGAAAGAAAGACGGTATCTGGAAGTTTTGTGTGGATTAGCGAGAACTTAATAGGGTTACAGTGGTTGATTGTTATCTAATTCCTATTATTCAAGAGCTTCTTGATGAGCTCCATGGGGCTTGATATTTTTCTAAGGTAGAACTTCGATTGGGGTACCACCAAATTAGGGTGCGAGAGGAGGATATACCCAAGACAACCTTTAGAAAACATTTTGGCCATTATGAATTTAAGGTGATGCTTTTTGGGTTAACTAATGCATTAGTTACATTTCAAGCAGCAATAAATGATCTTTTCCAGCCATTCTTACAATAGTATGTACTAGTGTTTTTTGATGATATTCTCATTCACAACAAAAGTTGACAGGAACATTTACAACACCTAGGGAGAGTTTTAGACAGATTGGAGAAACACCAATTTGTTTTTAACCAAAAGAAGAGCAATTTTGGTAGAACAGTGATTGAATATTTGGGTCATTTCGTGTCAGTCGAGGGAGTTGCCATGGATCCTGCAAAAATAGCAAGCGTTTTACAGTGGTCACAACCTAAATCTGTTCGAGCAGTGCGTGCTTTCTTTGGCTTCACTGGATACTACAAGAGATTCATCAAGGAATATGGTCAAATTGCTCAACCTTTGACTAATCTATTAAAGAAAGAAGTTGCCTTAAAGTGGACTTGGCCAAAGGAGGCTCAAATCGCCTTTAAGAAATTAAAGACAGCAGTGACAACAACTTCGATGATAACACTGCTAGATTTTTCCAAGGAGTTTATCATTGAGTGCGACACTTCTAGGATTGGAGTAGGGGTAGTCTTAATGCAAGAAAATCGCCCTCTTGCTTATTTCAGTAAGATGTTAGCTTCATAAAATTGGTCAAAAGTCGCAAATGAAAAGGAACTAATGGCTCTTATGCTTGCAATCCAACATTGGAGACCACATCTTATCAGCAGAAAATTTTAAAGTCCAGACATCTACTTCAATAGCATATTACTACTCCGGCATAACAGAATTACGTAGTTAAGCTGTTAGGGTATGATTTTAGCATCGAATATAAGTCTGGAGTGATAAATAGAGTTGTTGATTCACTGTCTTGAAGAGAAGAAGAAGTGGAGTGTTCTGCTATCTTAGTGCCCAGCTTGATGCAGTGGGAAGAACTTGACAAAGAAATTTAGCAAGATAATTTTTATAGGAAGGTGAAGGACAAAGTCTTTCAACACCCTTTGAGCCATCCAAATTACAGGCTTGTTCATAGCCGCTTGTTCCATAAAGGGCGAATTGTCCTGCCGCCTACCTCTTCTCAGATTCCTACATTACTTAAGAAGTTCCATGCCACCCCTCAAGGAGGGCATTCAGGTGCGGTATGCACCTATAGGAGGTTAGCGACAAATATATACTGGTCGGATATGATGAAACATATGCAGAAATTTGTGGCAGAATGTTTGGAGTGTAAGAAAAATAAATATTCTAAGACACCGGCTGGA
This sequence comes from Erythroxylum carthagenense, assembly GCA_026413575.1. Classification (NCBI taxonomy): domain Eukaryota; kingdom Viridiplantae; phylum Streptophyta; class Magnoliopsida; order Malpighiales; family Erythroxylaceae; genus Erythroxylum; species Erythroxylum carthagenense. The sequence goes on from JANZLD010000003.1 coordinate 45,683,919, forward strand.
CTATTACAACCATTACCAATTCCAACACAAGTCTAGGCTGATATATCTATGGATTTTATTACAGGATTGTCGAAATCACATGGGATTGATTGTGTTTTTGTGGTGGTTGATAGACTTAGCAAGTATAGGCATTTTATTAGGTTAAGACATCCATTTACTACACACATGGTAGCTGAATTGTTTGCCAGAGAGGTTGTCTAGTTGCATGGAGTTCCTAATTCTCCCTTATTTATTAGTTGTTTTTGGCAAGAATTTTCAATGCATGGGAAACTCAGTTGCAAATGAACATAGCTTACTATCTCGAGATTGACGGGCAAACTGAGGTTTTGAATCGTTGTTTGGAGATCTATCTTAGGTGTTTCTTCTCAGAATAGCCTAAAGTATAGGGAAAGTGGTTGAATTAGGTGGAATATTAGTATAATACCAATTATCAAGGAGTTGCTCGTTTGTCTCCATCTAAGATAGTATATGGAAGGAAGCCCCCAACACTAATGCAGTTCTTGCCGAGGGAATTCAAAGTGGCTGCTATTGGGGAAAAGCATCAAAACCATGCTAAAATAATTCGACAACTCCAATATAACCTCCTTAAAGTGCAGCAGAAGATGATAAGGGCTGCTAATAAGCATCGAAACCATCTGGAATTTAAAAAGGGGGAGTCTGTTTTCCTTAAAGTCTAACCACACTGATAAAAATCACTTCCTGCCAGAGTTTATAGCAAGTTAGGTCCAAGATATTATGGACCTTTTACAATCACCAAGAAACGCAACATTGTGGTCTATCGTTTGGCTCTACCAGCAAATTTCAAGATCTACCTAGTTTTCCATATTTCACAGTTGAAAAAGACTGCAAGAAATCATCAAGTTGAAGCGGACCTGCCTCCAAACCTTGCGATTGATGAAGTGTCGTTCATTCTTGCTAGCATTCTGTCCGTTAAAGCTTTGACAGCTAGGGAGATTCCTTGCCACTAGCTATTGGTTCAATGAAAGGGCAAAAATGAGGATGAGGCTCCTTGGATGTCTTGCTCATATTTTCGTGGTCAATTCCTTGAATCAAACCTTGTGGACAAGGTTTGCTAATTGGGGGGACGCAATGATAACGAACATGGGCACTATGAAGGAAATAAACCTTCACTAGTTTATTATAGAAGGAAGAAAGAGAATTAGTTGACATAAATGGTTACAACTATAATGAGAGGCTAGTTTCTATAGATAGTACAGAGGGGAATGAGAGGGGGTATCATTTTTACTTATTTGTTTTAGAATAGTCTAGGTAAGAATTCTGGGTATATGTTTAGGCAGAGCCTTAAAATTATGTAGTTCTTACCTTCAATAGAATATTTTTATTCTCTTTACGTTTCGAAGCTCCTAACTCAAGAGTATTCAACAAAATAAAACACATTAAAACATAGCAGGAAAATGTGATTAAATTGCAAAAACACATCCAATTCACAAAATATTTACGAATTGCAGTTTAATTGTAATAATGATTCCTTTTTGTTTCCATGACTTCTTAAATCTGAGATTAACTTAAATGATTTTATCAACCCTTGTTGCTAAGGTTGAGAACCTTTCGAGGTAAAATATTCAAGCTAGCACTAAAAACGATATCTTTCCTTTACCCTTATATCCAATTATTGGGAGAAAAATTATTACATAATATATGACAAGGAAAAAACACATTAATAAAATTGAAATGTTCTTTAATAAGGTAAAAGAGAAAAAAGGAAATTATTTAGTGTTCCCCAGCTCAACTCTTTCTGCTCTATTTATAAAACTATCGATCATAACACATTGCATGGCATATTCATCTCAAGAGGAAAAACAAAATAAAGACGCAGAATTGAATACGTTAGCGAAATAGAAACTGATGTAGAGAACTTGAAAAAACAAGATATAACAAACTTCCAATAATAATTGAAAATAACATGACACTATGATTTAGTGAACACATCAAGCGTTAATGAAAAAAGAACAAATTTATTGACAAAATAAAATGACAATAAATAAAAAATTAAGATACATTTTAATTTTCACTTTTAACCTTTTTATTATAGTTGCAATTTTTAGACTACAATATAAATTTCTAAATAAAAATTGAGCGTATATTATTTTGATAAATTAGTTAAACTACTAATTTAATTTTAATATTTTATATAATTTCTACTAAAAATATCAATAGGCAATTCATCATATTTTATTATAAATAAATAAATAATAAGATATCAGCAAAATAAATAATAAAAAAAAAAGTAAGATGTCTGCCAAAAAAAAAAAAGATTGAATGTAGCGGAGTGTGCAAGCGAAGACGGAATTTGAAACTGGATCTAAGGTTATGGTCAATTCGGATTTGAGTAATAATTGGTTCTACAAGGCCTTGGACCGCCTTCTCCACATGTGTGTCCATATAGTATTGAGTAGTTCATTAAGACGTAATGGCTTCACAAGATAGTCCGCTGCCCCTAACCTCAAAGCACTTTGACAACTATTGAAACCTCATCCTGCGCCGCCATCACTCGTTGAAGGGAAAAGACGTTAATATTGGGATTTCTAAAAAATAATTGCAACAATAAAGATCAAACTCAGATCTAACAAAATAAGCTCAGGAATGCATCGAGGATCATTATCCCGAGTTATGTACTTCAACATTTTCATGCCTTTCCTCATTGGAAGGTCAACTTCAGCAAGTATGATATCAATATCAGTTCCCTCAGCATTTAGTGCATCAATTACTTGCCTAGCTGATAGCACTGATGTAACTGTGTAGTCATGGCAGCATAGGATCATTTGGAAAATGCAAAGCACAAGTGTCAAGCTACTAAATTGTAAAACATTTCCAAAGTGACATAAAGATTGGAACCAGATGCAGAAAGAGACTCCTGATTATTTAAGAAAGTTTTGCAGTAGTTCAAACAAAACAGATTCTTTCAAGTTTTCTTCAGCATAAACAAGTGTCACCGATCCAGGGATGTATTAATTGCACCCAAGCATGCAATAAACTAATTCAAGTTTGGAAAGCACCAATGAGACTAACTAGAAGCCCAAGCATATGAAACAAAAAATTAACTTCTTAAACAAAAGATTGAAATAACTCAACTTCTTAAAGGAAAATTCAAGGTAGGCTTTTATACTAATGTTTTAGAAATTTGAGTTTAAGTGCTACCCCTCAATTTTGTGTGTTGTTTACATCATTAATGCATAAAAGATTCAGCTTATCAGCATTGAGCTAAAATTTATTGAAATATCTTCAAAATATGGCAAATGCATCATTTTTTCATCAGTGAAATCTCCTAGCCTGGCCAGTAAATGAATTCAGGAAAATAGAAGTCAATGTCTCCAAATCTCTAGATTCTCAATCAACTATTCAGACAAGAGAAAAGAAACTCCATAGAAGTAAGAACCAGTTCTGTTTTGACCGACATAAGTGAGTTTATAGTCTCTACGGGTGAAAACTCTGAGACATCTATTCCATATCACATCATTCAGTGTAGTCGTAAAGAAATTCAAGACAACTAAATGAGCTGATTCAAGCATGCTCTATCCAAATCCATACTGGCTCATTCTAAAGAAAATTGAAAAAAATAGAACTTCAACAAGAAAAAGGCAAAAAGAGAAAACAATTGGAAAGCAGTCATATAAATTCAGGAAAATTAGATTGAAGCATGAGAAACTCGACTAGAAAAATACCCTGACAGGAGCATTTCAAAAGGAGAGTGAAAACCTCCTCAGAGCCGTTGGAATCATTATCACAAAGCAAAATCTTCACTTTGCTTCTATCCATTAACCCATCTCCACCTTTACTGTTCTCCTTCCCCTATATTCTCACCCAAAACCATAAAAGAACACTACTACTTTCACTCCCCAGCAAAACCGAAAAAACCCCCAAATTCCCTCACACAAACTCCCGAAACCAAGGCAAATACTAGAAAACTTCCATTAAAAAAAAGGCCTTTTCACCTCATACACAGATTTTATTTACGATTTGGATCAATAAAATTCCCAAAAACTGAAAAAGAAGCCCATATAAAAACCAAAGTTTCCATATTTAACACCCCATTTGAGCTTAACTATATCCCAACAAGTAAAAGCTGCTTTAGTCAGTATATCAGATGACTAAGATCGATGAGAACATGGGGAGCAAATCCAGCAGCAGGATTTAGATCACCAGAGAGAGCAAAAAGGGGAAGGGCGCACATTAGCAAAAAGGCAATCAATTCCCCAAACCCCTCTTCGAGACTATGAACAACGAATATTTCAGTAATTAATGACAACCAAGGTCAACAACTACTACTTTTATTGAGTTAGACAATTCGTTTCCACGCCAACAAACTACCAGCAGAGAATTAGACTTGAATTCACCACATAGACGTGCACATCAACCATTAAAAACAAAACAAATTTACAGGACACTAAAACTGCAAAGGGGTTCTTGAGATAATGGTAAAAAAGTACCAGTCATCAGCACAAATCCTGTGTTCAAGTGTGACTCAGGACACAAAATCTTGAGATGTGTGCAGGTAAGTGGGTCATAGAACTAAGATGCCATTGCTGTGAGTAACTACACGTGTAATACGAGAAACCTAAAACACACTGAGTGGGATTATCTTTGAAAGATCACTTTCTGCAGAAAAAATGTATGGTTGTGTTTAACTTGTATGTTACCGAGTGGATGGTGATACCACCACTTCCCTGACAGTGTCTAATTAAATCTAGAGCTTGGCCAACAAGGAGACCACTCTCAAATCAGGCAGTGTAGTTTCCATTCCACTCCGATTGAGTAGACAATTTCCTGCTACTCAAATGTCAAAAGTAGAGATGCTGTTTGTCCTGATGCCAAATTGTGATTACCCACTTGAAGTAGATAAGTCTGGTGCCACCAAATGGTAAAAGAATTTTACAGCAGATTTTGAAGAGGTCCTGAGAAATGAAAGCAACAATGAAAGGAAAATCCAAGAAAAGGAAAGAAAGGAAAGAGACTGTTTAGAGACAAGCACACGCATAAGATGTGAATAGTTATAAAAAGAAGAAAAAATTTTGTCCCGAGTAATATTTGAGGTTCTTTCGGGCTAATAATAAGAGGAAGAGTAAGATTAGGTGGATGATTTCTTTAATGAGGCTTCGAAATATTTACCATATGGAAAACCGATTTGTACTTTTGGCAGAATCCTAATATTCTGATATATCATCTTTATCACAAGAGCGAACCAGTCTTTGAAATCTATCTGATAGTTCTTCATAAGAGTCAAGCGCTCTTGGCTGAACACGTCCGATTGCAGTCTTTAGTTGTTCCATTGTTACTTCTGAAGCATCAATATTTTCCTGGAAGTGGACAGTATTAACCAACAACCAAGGTATCAAATGATACAGGCATAGACTAAAGGAACATAGGAAACCTCAAGGGCTGCAATGGCTGCCTCACGGCAGATTAATGATATATCAGCTCCGGTATAGCCATCAGTTAGAGAAGCTAGCACTTTTATGCTCACATCAGAACTGCATGGAGTCTTGCGCAAGTGGATGTGAAATATTTCTTCCCTGTCAGTCACATTCGGAGGTCCCACATATAGAAGTCGATCAAATCGTCCTGCTCAAATTTCTCCATCAATGACATGTTTAAGGTAGCAGATAGTTCGTGCCTGGAGAAAAGCTGAAGTACCTGGTCTTAAAAGGGCTGAATCAATCTTGTCTGGCCGGTTTGTAGCTGCAATTACAGTGACATCAACTCTTTGGTGCAAACCTGAATTAACAAAATTATTGTCCACAATCAAAGATAGTGAAGAGAATAGCAGAACAATGTACAATATAGGAAAGCATATAATGATTATATCATGCCTAAAAACAAATAACATAATCAACTGAGATACGATATCCTAAACTACAAAATTTTTAAATTCAATAACATGTAGTAATCCCTCAACACCATGTGACCAGACAAAATGAAGATGTTGAAGTAAACTCAATGAGCCGTAGCAAAATGTAGAATATTGAGCATCAATAGGATTTAGTACAAAAGTGAAAGATTACTAACCATCTAATTCCACAAGAAGTTGACTCATCACCCTATCCGAAACTGAAACTCCATCACTTTCCTTACCACGAATGACAGCAAGACCATCTATTTCATCAAAAAAAATTATTGACGGGGCATTCGCACTAGCCTTTGCAAAGAGGGATTTTACGGCCTTCTCTGATTCACCAACCCATTTGCTATAAAGCTCTGGACCCTTGAC
>JANZLD010000003.1:45799177-45811536 GCA_026413575.1 Erythroxylum carthagenense
CGAGTTGTGACTCGAACCCAAGACCTCAAAGTTTTGTTCCACTTTAAGTGGACGCCTCTCACCATTGAGCGGGTTCGAGTCACAACTCGATCAAGTACCAAAGAGGACAGTACCGAGGGGAAACCCACCCCGGTAGTGGTTGCGTGACCCGAGTTCATGGACCCTACACATAATATCCAAGTCTCATTCACCTTTACTTAACACACATTACTCATCTCCTTACAATCATATTAGCACTTCCAAGAACACTTTTATATCATTAACAACTCATAACTTCCAAATTGAGATACATATCTTACGAAACTTGATCTCCCTAAGTTCATCAATCAACCATTTACCGATCCTTTCCTAGTGAATTTAGATGAAAATTAAATTTTGCGAGAGGAAGAACAATGCTTGAGGAGCTTGTGGTTCAAATTTCAAATCAATCGGAGGTCCGAAGAAGGAGTTATGATCAACCGAGTGAAGGGTGTTAAAAGCTGTCAAATAGCAGTGCACCTCCTCTGTCACGATCGTGCTTGTGCACGATCGTGAAATCACTTGACAATCCCTCCCTATTATGATCATGCAACTCCCTAATGTTCCTTTCTATCACGATCGTGCTTGATCACGATCGTGCACTACCCGATCCCTTATTCAAACATCAATCTAGCTTTTCTCAAAACATATTTTTAAGTCAATATTATATGGCCATTTTGACAAGAAAATGAAGTATTTAGGCAATAAATGCTTCTAAACAAATGTTACCATATGTCTTAAGTTTCTAATGACACTAATTTCACATAATTTGGTTTAGTATTCTGCAAGTTATATTCAAAATACTTCAGACTATACCCACACCATGGTAGTACACAATACTCAACTTCAAGCCACATTTTGAGACCCTTAGATATAGGATTAAAATTCAATTCCTCATGAAAAATGTATCTATATGTCTCTAGTTTAATCTAAACTTAAAATAATCTCATTTGGATGTCTAAAGATCAAGATATGGCTAAAATACAGATGCTCGTCTAGTGGAAACATTACAACTAACATACTCTAGAAATTCTTCTTTCATTTTTTTCCAGATTTTTGGCCCCTACATGTTGCATTCAAACCATCTTATGCATAGATTACCTTTACTATTTCATTTCCTCCTCATTATCACCTAAATTTCAACTCAATATCATTCATAAACAAATCATAAACTATGGTTGATTATAAGCACCAAAAACAGAACATTAACTCATACATATGTTCATCAAATTTTTGCACACATTCCACTCCACTATCATAATCATTTCACCTTTAAACTATCATCATATATGTTTATATTCACATAACCCATGAAGATTAATGCATAACTTACTTGATAAAACTTCAAGTTTCTTCAAAATATCACTTAACCTTAGCTTTCCTTGAACCATACGATCATCATCATAAAAGGTGGAGTAGGTTAGATTCTTCTTCAAGAAGAAGATACATGATCTTAAAGAAACATGTGAAAATGATGGAAAAGTTCGCAATGGTGAGGCTTGAAGGTATCATGTAAATGAAGAAGAAGAAGTGTAGAAGATGAAGTTCAAAAATGAAGAGAGAAGAAGAAAGCATTAAACAAAAATGAAAGACAAAGGATAGTCTTTCAAATGAAGGAAATATCATGGATGGGTGTGTGGCATGGCAAGCAACACTTTTCACTTTCCACATGTCATCACCTATTGGTTTCTAATGGGTCTTCTTTCTCAACCAGTCCATTTGTCTCCAATTTTTAATCCAATTGTCTCCCAATTTTAGATGAAATAAGTCATTAGATCTTACTGTCATATATCAATAATTTATATTGCCATTTGACATTTAATTCTGCTATCATTTATCAATTGTTTTGCTAGTTAGCATTTTTCCTAGTCTAAAAATACCCTTAATTCTAAAAAATTCTCAAATTTTACCAAAAATTCTAAATCACTACTTATACACACCAACTCAATTTTGAAGACACATAATCCTCAATTCACATTATAATCACATTAAAACAATCATTTATACTCGAAAAGTGTCTAATGAGTGCATGAACAAATCATTATAATGCGTGCAATAATCAAATTCATGTGTGTGTTTGCTAACATTATGCATGAATACAAAATTCATTTTTCTAATCTCTCATTGTTATTTCTCATTTACAAAAATCTAGGGTTCTAACCCTTTGTATGGAAATGGGATGTCACAATTCTCCCCCTTAATACATTTTGTCCTCAAAATTCTTATCTGATTGATCAAAAAGGCAGGGTTATTGTTTCCTTATATGCTCCTCCGTTTCCTATTTAACTTCATCACTTAAATAATTCTTCCAATTGACTATAGTCAATGGAATCAATTGGTCTTTCAATTACTTATTTAGATACCACACTATCTTAACTGATTCCATATATATATATATATTAGATTAATCGTAAGTTTCACTTCCTGTGCTGACAATACATCTATGTCAGATCATATTGACATTTCTTAACATACTCCCATGTAACACAGTGTGAATTTGATATAACTTTTTTTGGTAAGATTAACTTCATATAACACAGTGTGAATCTGATATAACTTTTTTGGTAAGATTAACTTAAGTTAATGGTCCTATGTTGTCAATAACTTCATATGGACCAATACAATTCGAGTTTAGTTTATCCTTTTTCCTAACCTAAGAACACCTTGCTAAGGTGATACTCTTAGAAACATTTCATCTTTTGCTTGATAATTCAGATCTCTTCAGTGTTAATACACTTAACTCTTATGTCTATCTCAATATATTCCATACCTTTGGTGTTGATCCACCTAATTCATTCGTCTTTCTTGAGTCAATTAATTTCTAATATAGATCAATTTCACTTATCAACAACATCTCCAATCACTTCTGACCTTTATTTATTTTAGGCCTTATTCATCCTAATATGAAGGCAGACGAATCTTTCTGTCGTATAACATCTCATACGGTATTCTAACAATATCACTGTGATAATAATTATTATGCTTAAAGTCAATTAAAATTGTACATTGATCTTATGTTCTTATGAACTCCAAAATATAAACTTTAAGCACATCTCCAACAATTAAGATTGTTGATAACTTATACCTGCAGTCACTTATTTCTACATCCTTAGTCATTAAATGTTGTTTTAGCATATTCCTACTAGGATGTATAGCATAGGTTACTATTTGTAATTTCTTTAATAATCCCTTGCTCAATCATCTGTATTGGGTACAAATATTTCTTATTTCAATCACAATGTATCATTTTCTAATTCAAACTCAGAATTCGGATTCACTTTCAATTTTTCAATAAAATTCATAAATTCGAAGTCCTCAATTTAGTTTTTGTTAATCCTTTCATGTGAAACTAATCTTAAATTCAATAGCCAATAATACTTTGATTTGCCTAAAATTCAGCTTGACATTCTATGCTCTTTATTGCACTAGAATTGGTAACCTCAGTATCTAAATTTGTTCTACATTACTATTGGATTTTCGATTCAATGCATCAAATTACAATACTAGCTTTACTGGGAAATGCTCTTTTGTACATCATAATCTTCACGTAACTCTATCCATTGTCTCAGTTTCGTATTCAATCCTTTTAAACTCAATAATTACCTCAAACTTAAATGTTCTATATATTTATATATATCTAAAATGCTTCACTATACATATAATGTCTCCAAGATTTCAAAGCAATTACTATTGTAACAAGTTTTAAATCATGTATCAAATAATCAACTTATGAGACTTTAATTGTTTCGATGCATATGAAACCACTTTATTATGCTGCATTCGATTACATCATAATCTTCAGTGTGAAACATCATTATATACTACAAAATCTCCAAATCCAAATAATATAATTAACATCGGTGTTATAATTCCTCAAAACTCTTTTTACATTCATCAATCATACGATTTACACGTTTTTCCTCAGACATTTCTATCAAAGGGCTAAGATCAGTAAAAACCTCGTAATAGTCTCTAGTAGTATCCTATATACAGCTAGTTCTAGAAAACTCTGGAACTCTTATATATTCCTTGGAGTTTCTCACTTCATCATTACCTTTATTTTCTTTTGGTTTACCTAAATGCCCTGTCCTGATACTATACGACCCAACATATTACTTGATCAAGCTGAAATTCACTCTTATTGAATTTGGCATATAATTATTTCTCCTTCATGATATGTAAGATTTACCTTAAGTATTCAAAATATTCTTCTCAACTTTTCAAATACATTCAATATATCATCTATGATTATAGTTGGTAATTGATCCAAGCAAAATTGGGACACTTTATTCTTGAATACCATAATATTGTTAGGGGTATTTGTTAACTCAAACAGATATTGCCAAAACTCAATGTGCCCATGATTAGTTCTTGTAATTCTTTAAGTCACTAATTCCTCAAATGAGTTAATATTACCTCATGTTATTTTCAGTATCCCAATTGACTTCTTTTATTGAATGATTTTCTCCATTCATTTTTTTGGTAATTTAGTAAAAACTTTTATACAAATAAGAAAATGTTATATACACAGCTATTCATTTCCAGAAAAATCTCTAGCCTACCAAAAGGGCTCACATAATACATATACATAGGAACCGTGAGCAAAGTGTGGAAGAAAACTACCAACACCACTCCTTTACAAACTGCCTACCAAAAAGCCTAAGAATACTAAATCCACTACCCTGTTACAGAGTTTCACTAGCAAGCATGATTACAACATAAAATCTCCATCAATTATATTCCAACCATAATACCAAAACCACAATCAGCATAACTCAATAGGCAAAAGTGAGAAAGTCCTTATAAATCCTTGTCTACGATCAAGGTTTCCTTCTGCACATATACCTGTCTGAACAATACCGCCATAGGAAATGGATCTCCTCCTGATGACCTACCTATTATCGGTGGGAAGGAAGTAGAAACATCCTCCTCAATACCCCTGATATGTAACTAAACCTGCAATTTTATCAATAAGAATAAAATGAAACTGAATCCACACACAATTACCTTCTCTCGGAGTTTAAGCGGAGATGCTCCATAACTTGTAAGATCACTTACGAAGTAAAACTCCCTATATTCAAGGCTTCATTGCAGAAGGTTCGAAGGTTTCGTTCAGACCACAAATTATACACAACAACATATAAGACAATGTAGAAGGTATGAAGGTCACTATGGTTGGAGGGTGGAGACATGTTAACCCATAGTAGGATGGAATGGAGATCGGTGAGTCGTGGATTGGTAAGGTGAAAATGGTTAAGAGTATTGAACCAAACCATTCTTGAGAAAGAAAAATGTAAGAATATATTTGATTTCCTCTTATTTCAAATTGACTTATTCTAATGTATGTTCATTCATACTAGTTTCTCCACGCATTTTAATTTATTTACAATCTTAACTTCCTATGTTGGTAACACATTCATCAAATCTAATTTGTGTTTCCTGAACATATTTGCACAGAATATAGTGTGGACCTAAGTTCCTTTAGCAATAGCAATAATATCATCCCAATTTCATGAACCTAATAATGTAAATGGGTTACCTTTCATTAACAAGCTACATGTACTCTCTGTAGCATATTCAACTTATTATGCATGAGTCTCCATTAGAAATGGGACTCCAATATTCACTTGTAATTTGTTCAGTAATCATTCATTTCTAGAAATGGAACATTTGACTTACATGATATACTTCGATGAAAATTTATATGATAAGAAGATTTTTCTCCTCAATCATCTATACTTTTTACGTACTATTTATCAATCAGCTATATTCATCATCGCTTTTCAGTCATCTTTAATATCTCAAGAAGATCAATTCCAACTGTCCATGATCTCTCAATAAGAGCAATTTCTATCATCTCTTACACTATTAGTATATTCCTTACAATAAAACTCAGTGGAATAGTAAACATATTCATTTACTCTTATACTTTGGTATGTTCCATCACGATCATTACATTTTATCTAAGGATGTATTTTTTGTAAGTCACCAATTAATATCATTTGCTAATGATACCTAGATTCCAATTGATTCTAAATAACATTTCTTTTTTTTTTGTTCCTACCACGATCGTGTCATACTTCTTTTTCCTTCCTTTTACTCAAATTTATCTCCCAAAGTAACATCATTTACACTCTCAATCTATCCCCAATTGATCATTATAAATGCTTTCATGCGCTACTTTGAGTCATCTCATAAATTTAACTAAGGGGGCTAAGACTGATGAGCATTTAATAAGTCACAGATCACTTCCTATATCATCTCCAAACATATAATATATATGTGCTAATAACATCACTTGTCAAAGTAATCACATTATCAGATATGCACTCATAATAACAAATCAACTTAAGTAACCTTGGGGGCTTTTACTTTTCCCGTTCTCATTTATCTCCTCTTCCAATCATCATTTATTTCATCTTACCTATATATATTCGCAATCAATTCAAAATTATAGATGTAAAATCATCATAAAATTCTGATCTCAATTCCACTAATATATTCTTATGTTGGATCATAACTCTTGTCACATTAGTCAAACAACCATTTCAGATCCAAGTTCATCTTCTTAAGGGTATAATGGTTGTTTTCCTTCCATTATGCTTGTGTACTTTAATCTTGTCATTTCTACTTATATCTCTATTTTCCTTAAACAATCCATGACAATGCATTCACTTCTATATCACATTCGAGGATATATCATCACAATACAATATTGATGTCATATTCAATAATACATCCACCAATAGACATACATTGAATCTTTATCTGTCATATCTAACCATATACTATTTCTCATTTCTAAATATCCACAAACTTTCATCTTCTCACATTCTGATAGATCATCATTCTTCTCACTATTTTTGTTAGCTCAAACTCTTAACAAATGTTCATGAATGTGACTCATGTAATTGTAACTTAGACTGGCGATCAGTTGCTACTACCTGCTATGATGTGTCTAAAATGCACCTAACTTGACATACATTTCAAAAATGCCCATGTAAGACACTAAGCCTAGTCTGATACCAAATTGTAGCATCGCACTCTCATAGGACACATCCCCGACATTCCAAAGGATATTCAAGTATGTACCCCATAAGGGTGGCATACTAGGGTAGTCAGTCAATCATATTGAATTCAATATTTTTGAAAAATATCACACACATATGTGAAAAATTAATAATTAAACTTTCGACCCATTTTATTCATAATCATTTTCAATCGTAGTGTTACAACCATTATACATATCATTAGAATTTCAGTAAACACTTGGCCCATTACAAATACAAAACACTTGTAGTCATAATGTCGTTACATTATAAAATCATTCACATACACATTGTACAATACTTTTGAAAACACAATTTGATATAAAAAAATGAAATACATATGTGAACGTGGACTGATCCTGGCTTCTATCTCTTATTCGAACACAGTGGCTAGACTCCAATTTGTCTAATTGGAGATCTTATTTAAGTTTGAAAACTAATGTTGCAATTTTAGGGTGAGTTTTGCGAACTCAGTGAATGGACCATCCTCGATGGCTCACTCATATCACATAACATATACAATTCATGTAATCACGTAATTCACATAATTTCACTAATAATCATATAGCATTATATATCACTTTGATCGCTTATTTCACATTTCACATTTCACATTCAAAGCAGTCAAACATGTCCTTTTAATCATTTAAAACATACATATCAATTTTATATGCGATGCTCATGAGACTCATCTCTAATTGCTATTATTGTGATCAAGTGCCTTTTTACTGGCCCATATCCTTTATGGATACTAGGCTTGTTTTAGATATTGTCCCCATATCCCTTGTAGATACCGAGCACAATAACAACTGAGCTTGTGGCTCTTATGTATATTCCGAGCTTTAAGTTCTTTCAGACTGGTCACTCTAGTCACAACTGCCTTTATGTTATCATGCATTCACGTAATGAAATGCATCAAATACATAAGATCAGTCAGACACTTTATTTTACTTTACACTTTCACTTTCACATGTCATTGGACCTAAGTCCGACATTCAACAGTTACGTTGAGACTCACTTATTCAGCATTCAACAATAATGTTAAGTATCACTTATTCATTCAAATTCAAATTCAAGGAGCACTTCTAATGATTTTTACATGCATCAAATGCCTTGGACATTTATTATCCGGAATCAACACATTCACATCAATCATATTAGTAATAACTCAATACAAAAATTTAAAGCAGAACAAGCAATGAAAATGAGACCATTTAGGTCAACTTACAGTACACTTTAGATTAGCATTTTCTTTCTTGATATAGAAACGTCTGGATGCGGATGTTCTATCCCGTATATCAACATTCTGCAATACACATATTGCACACACATTATTAATTGCACAATCACATAAACATTCAATTATACACATATGTATATGTGTAATGTATAATGCATGCTCAAATTGACTATTTCAGGTATGTCTCCTTAATCACATCTCTTGATCATTCATACCTTATCATTTGTATGCATCTAGCTTATTCTTAGGTTTACAACTCAAGAACATTTGGTTATGTGAATATCATAATTCAATTACTGGTCATTTCTTTTCTAGTATTATATGCTCTCATAATATCCAATTCTCATTCACCTATACTTGATACACATTACTCATCTCCTTACAATCATATTAGCATTTCTAAGAACATTTTTATATTATTAATAACTCATAACGTCCAAATTGAGATACGTTCAAATATCATATCTTGCGAAACTTAATCTTCCTAAGTTCATCAATCAACCATTTACCAATCCTTTCCTAATAAATTTAAAAGACAAATGAAATTTTGCAGATAGCAAGGATAATGTGTGAGAAGCTTGTGGTTAAAATTTCAAGTCTATCCGAGGTCTGGAGAAAGAGTTATGGTCAAAAGAGTGAAGGGTATTGAAAGTTATCAAATAGCAATGCACCTCCTCTGTCACGGTCATGCTTGTATACGATCTTGCAATCACTTGATAATCCCTCTCAATCACGATCATGCAACTCCCCAGTGTTCCTCTTTGTCATGATCGTGCTCCCTTATTCAAACATCAATCCAGCTTTT
The DNA here is from genome assembly GCA_026413575.1 of Erythroxylum carthagenense. NCBI lineage: Eukaryota > Viridiplantae > Streptophyta > Magnoliopsida > Malpighiales > Erythroxylaceae > Erythroxylum > Erythroxylum carthagenense. The sequence continues at coordinate 45,808,290 of JANZLD010000003.1, forward strand.
CTCAAAACATATTTTTGGGTCAATATTACATGGACATTTGGACAAGAAAAATGAAGTAATTAGGTAATACATTCTTCTAAAGAAATGTTACCATATGTCTTAAGTTTCTAATGACACCAATTTCATACAATTTGGTCCAGTATTTTGCAAGTTATATTTAAAATATTTTAGACTGTACCCACACTATGGTAGTACATAATACTCAACTTCAAGATAAATTGTGAGACTCGTAAAAATAGAATTAAAATTTTATTCCATCATGAAAAATATATCCATTTGTCTCTAGTTTAATACAAACTTAAAAATAATCTCATTTGGATTTGTATAGATCAAGATATGGCTAAAATACAGATACGTGTTCAGTAGACATGTTACAGCTTAGATACTCCAAAAATTCTTCTTTCACTTTTTCCATATTTTTAACCCCTACGTGTTACATTCAAACCATCTTATGCATAGATTATCTTTTCTGCTTCATTTCCTCCTTATTCCCACCTAAATTTCAACTCAATATCATTCATAAACTATGGTTGATCATAAACACCAAAAATAGAACATCAACGTATACATATGTTCATCAAATTTCTGTACACATTCAACTCCACTTTGATGATCATTTCATCTTCAAACTATCATCATATATGTTTATATTCACACAACCATAAAGATTAATGCATAACTTACTTGATAAAACTTCAAGCTTCTTCAAAATATCACTTAACCCTAGCTTTCCTTGAACCACACGATCATCATCATAAAAGGTGGAGTAGGTTAGATTCTTCTTCAAGAAGAAGATACATGATCTTGAAGAAACATGTGAAAGTGCTAGCAAAGGTCACAATGGTGAGACTTGAAGGTATCATGGAAATGAAGAAGAAGAAGTATAGAAGATGAACAGAGAAGAAGAAAGAGAAAAGAAAGCATTAAACGAAAATGAAAGACAAAGGATGGCCTTTTAAATGAAGGAAATATCGTGAATCGGTGTGTGGCATGGCATGCAAGTGACACTTGTCACAAGTGACACTTGTCACTTGTGACTTACCACATGTCACCACCTTATGGTTTCTAATGGGTCTTCTTTCTCAATTAGTCCACTTGTCTCCAATTTCTAATCCAATTGTCTTCCAATTTTAAATGACATAAGTCATTAAATATTAATGTTATCAATAATTTCTACTGTCATTTGATATTTATTTCTACTGCCATGTATCAATTGTCTTATCACTTGATATTTTTTCTAGTCCAAACATACCTTTAATTCTAGAAAATTCTCAAACTTTACCAAAATTCTAAATCACTACTTGTACACACCAACTCAATTTTGAAGACACATAATCTCCGATTCATATTATAATCACATTAAAACAATCATTTATACCTAGAAAGTGTCAAATGAGTACATGAAAAAAATCATTGTAATGTGTGGAATAATCAAATTCATGTGTGTGTATGCTAACATTATACATGAATACGAAGCGCATTTTTCTAATCTCTCATTGTTATTTCTCGTTTACAAAAATCTAGGGTTCTAACCCTTTGGATGGAAATGGGATATTACAAACTTGCCCAGTAAATGCAAATGTACCAATAAAAAAGGGTATCTTTTAAATGCCTGCTCTAAGGAAAAGATGGCATCTTGCTTGCTGAATTCAAGTTCTAAAGAAGATTGTGGCAAAGGGATTAAGGTAGATGCAAATTGGTCAACATTCGACAGCCTCGAGAAAGCAGTCTTTGAGTGCTTCTTTGTCTTAGACGACGACATTGATATGGTTTTAATGAAATTGAATTGATTATTTCTAGGATTATGTTATATGTAACTCCCGTTTTAGATCAACTGATTCTGTTATATGTTCTATCTCTGAGTCCTACTAAAATATTTCATCTGTTAATTTTGATAGAATAATTTTACTTAAAATAACTTGAGATGAAATTGTTATATTATTTGAAGAATATTGAATTTAAGAATGATATATTATTGAATAGTTTTTCATTTTCATAAAAATATTTTAACAAACAAGTCTTTTTCTAAATAATATGTCCCCTTACTTTTAATAAAATTTTGATAAATTAATATGAATAATTTTATGATATAAAATTTAATTAGATTAATTAAATTTAATAAAAATTTTAAAGATACAAAAATAAAATGGTATGAATTTAATTACAAATTTGATTTATAAGTTTGAATTCAATTCAAATCAAAATTTAACTCTTATTTATATTGTGAAATAATTATCTTATCTTTATTTTATTATTTATTAGATATCTTATTCTTTTACTTTTACTTTTAATTTTTTATATTATTTTTATTTTGTTATTAAAATTAATTATTTTTTAATCTTTATATTTTAGATTACGAATTTTTTTCTTATTCAATTTTATTGTTATTTTATGCATTTATTTATTTATGCGTCTATTTTTTTCCTTTCTGTCTCCTTTTTTTTATCGAGGGTTAAGAGAGTTATCAATGTACACAATCTTATCTTTGTAATTTTCACAAAGAATTTATTTTGGTGATTTGAACATATAAATTTATTATTATTATTATTATTAACTTTCGATGATGATTTTACCTCTATTATTGTTGTAGCGGGAGCATGATAAATCTACTCTTGAAGTAGCTACGTAACCATCACTTCTCTAAAAAATCAAATTTCTTTGGACACTGAAAGTTCTTAAATTTCTTTGGGGAAGATGGGACAAAACTCTTGCAAATGAACATTTCTTTTTCCATTTAGTCAAAGAATTGTTACAAAATACAATTGACTGTAGGAAAAAACTAATTCAAACAACCTTCCTCCATCCTCATGCGTGTATGTGAACGAGAGAGGTCTCCATCCTTCCACATTCTCTCATTGAAAGTTGCCAGAAAGTAGACATTTCGCCGGTGGAAGTAGCGCAACAGCTCCTCTTAATGGACTTGAGTATCTCCTCAGCACAGTCTGAAGTTTGTTTTCTGCAGCTTTTGAGTGGTAAGAAACCAGCAGTCCAGCACAATCCCTGCATGGAAATTATGAGATAAGATAGATATCTATAATGTTGAATGGAAAATCAGACGTCCATGGAAGATGACTTACTTCAACTGAGATTCAGAGAAACCAGTGTGCAGTTTAAGGGTATGTGTCCAGAGAGGAGTTATGTTTAGAGTGCATCGAGCTGCATAAACTGCAGAGGCAGCTAACATTGAAGGGCAGAACATTATAGTGTCATAATGCATCATACCCAACTCAGCAAGAAAGTACACCAA
>JANZLD010000003.1:45818406-45828484 GCA_026413575.1 Erythroxylum carthagenense
TCTTTTGATATTTGGCATTTTCGTCTTGGTCATGTATCAAGGAACAAATTCTTACATATACCAGTCATTAACTCTAAAGTTCCTCTTAATCATTTTTGCGATATATTCCCTTTAGCAAAACAATCTAGGAAACCATTCCCAACTCATACCGTTACTTGTACACAGCCTTTGGAATTGTTACATATTGACCTGTGGGGTCCGTACAAAACACCTACTACAAATGGTTCCAAATTTTTCTTAACAATCGTCGATGAAGTTACAAGGGCCACTTGGACCATCTTATTACAGAGTAAAACCCAAGTCCCTGACACCTTAACTAAATTTATCACCCTTATTGAAAAACAATTTTCTTTACCCATTTTATCCATTCGAACGGACAATGGTTCAGAATTTGTTAACTACCCATGCCAACAATTATTTACGTCAAAAGGTATCATCCATCAAAAAACATGTGTTCACACCCCACAGCAGAATGGAATTGTCGAACGCAAACATAAACATTTATTACAAGTCACCCGAGCACTTTAATTCCATGCTCACCTACCCAAAACCTTCTAGGGGGATGCCCTTTTAACAGCCACATACATCATCAACCGCCTTCCTACAAAAACTTTGTCATGGAAAACCCCATACGAAAAATTGCATGGGAAGGTCCCAAAATATGATCACCTCAGAATTTTCGGTTGTCTTTGCTATGCCACTAACACCAATCCTATAAAAGACAAACTCGACCCACGTGCCTATCGGTGCTTGTTCCTTGGATATGCCCCTGACCAAAAAGGTTATAAATTATTCAACCTTGACACGAAGCAACATCTTATTAACAGGGATGTAGTATTCTGTGAAAACATCTTCCCGTATAAAACAAACACTCAACCCACAAACATCCCCAATCAACCCACGATCTTTCCCATTTCCACAATGCCCATTCCAGGCCCATTTACCCCACCGCCCAGTTTTTCAGACCCACATTTATCACCCACCCACCAATCTCCCCTGCCAACCCACGACCCTGACCCAGTGCCTTTACCTTCACCCTACCCGAACCATGGCCTCGACCAGTTACCCTTACCGCCCACTACCTCTCCCACCATGGACGATCCCTCTCCTTCCCTTTCATCTTCTTCCCCACAGCTTCCGTCCGCTCCACTCCGACGGAGCACTCGTCGATCTCACTTACCGACCCATCTCTCTGACTATCACCTCGATATCCCTCCTCGACTCGCCGGCAATGTCCACTCCCCTTCATCATTTCACCAGATCCCTACTTCTTCTACCCACGACCGTCCTTCCCCTATACACTTCTCCTCACAATACTCCTCCTTCATGGCCAACGTGTCCACCGATTATGAACCACTGTCTTTTGATACCGCTAAAAAAGACCCACTATGGGTCGAATCTATGAATCTGGAGCTGGACGCCTTGGAACACAACAATACATGGACACCAACCACTTTACCCTCTGCGAAGAAGGCTCTCGCTACAAAGTGGGTATTCAAAATTAAACGCCATCCAGATGGCTCTATCGACAGAAGGAAGGCACGGTTGGTCGTCAAAGGGTTTACTCAGCGTGCGGGTGTGGATTACTCCGACATCTTCTCACCAGTTGCCAAGCTCACCACTGTTCGCCTTATGCTCGCCCTTGCTGCCGCACACAACTGGCCGATCCACCACTGCGACATCAACAATGCCAATCTCCACGGCACAATTGATGAAGACATCTACATCCTTCCGCCTCCGGGTCAACCAACACCACCCAACTGCCAAGTTTTCAAATTGCAGAAATCACTTTATGGCTTGAAACAGGCGGGGCGCCAGTGGAACAAGGAAATCACTCACAAGCTCCAACTCTTCGGTTTTGCCCAATCTGGTTCAGATCCTTGCTTGTTCACTAAAGGTACTACCTCCTTCTTCTTAGCCGTCATTTTATACGTTGACGATTTGTTGATTTTAGGCCCATCTACGGTTTTAATTGAAACTGTCAAAGAGTTCCTGCACTATGAATTTACCATCAAGGATCTCGGTTATGCCAAATACTTTATCGGCATTGAGATTGCCCGCTCCACCACTGGCATGCTATTGTCCCAACGTAAATACATTACGTACATCATCACCGATGCTGGTCTCTTCCACCTCAAACCCACTACTGTCCTAATTTCCCAGGGCACCAAACTCACCATCGATGACGGGATTCCACTCCTTGATCCGGACAAATACCGACGTCTCGTCGATCAACTTTTGTATCTTGGCTTCACCAGACCAGATATTGCCTTCCCGGTTCAACAGCTCACTCAATTCACTACTTCTCCTACACAGCAACACTGGAACGCCCTGGTCCATACTTTGCGGTACTTAAAAGGGATTGCCAACAAATGTCTCTTTTACCCGGTCTAGACCGATCTCTCCTTGCGCGCCTTCTGTGACTCCGACTGGGCCGGTTGCAATTTTACCAGGAAATCACTGTCCGGCTACTGTATATTCCTTGGCTCTGCACTCATATCCTGGAAAACGAAGAAACAGAACACTATCAGTAGGTCTTCCGCTGAGGCAGAGTACCGTAGCATGGCCTCCACACTGTGCGAACTGCGGTGGCTCACTTACATTCTCCGGGACTTACACATCCCGGTCTCCACCCCTATTCCGTTCTATTGTGACAATATGGCAGCTATCCACATCTCCACCAATCCAGTATTCCACAAACGCACTAAACATTTGGAAATTGACTGCCATTTGGTTCGGAATGCTGTCAACGAAGGCTTCATCACCACTACGCACATCCCTTCTGCACATCAATTAGCCGACTTCTTCACCAAGGCTATTTCCTCCTCATCCTTCTCAACTGCACTGTTCAAGCTGGACATGCTTGATGCAGTCCCACCTTGAGGGGGGGCTGTTAGGATATGAGGCCCAGATACAGCCCAACAGCCCAACCTTTATACCTTGCTTCCAGAAGCTCGTAGACACTTCAATGCTGTTCATATTTGTAAATACCTGTAAATATTTTTCGTTCTCTCTCTCATGTTAGTTACAGAAGATCTACTCCTCTAGCGATTGCCCAACTGTATATAACGCTCTCACTATACCATCAATGATTTAAGGATTCAGATTTTACTCCTTCATTTCTTTTCCCTCCTCTGTTACGTTTCCTCTGTTACCTCAATACTTGACAATATGGTATACATAAAATCTTAGGAATTATCAGTTCATTGATCTAGTCATTCAAAACAGCTACCTGCATCAATGTCGAATAGATTTCTCTTGCCTTGGTAATCTATCCCCTACAAAGTTATATTCTCATTTTACCCACATTGAATATATGAACAGAATCTAATGGATTGTCTTGTCCATTAATTTGGAAAATAACCACCTATATTGAATTCCATTAAAATGTCAAATGGATTGCCAATTGTCTCAAGACACAATGCAATGCCTACATTATATGAGAGCATAGAATAAATCAGGAAAGCAAAAGTTTAAACACGTTAAATTCTGAGCTCGACTTTCGTAAAAATGTCTCTGCATAGCTTCCCAATCCTGCAGCTGTTTGAAATATTTTAGATTCAATATTATAAATAAATGTACTAGTACCATCTTTTTAGAGGAACCTAAGTTCTTGTCCAAAATATAGGAAACAAATAAGAGCCGCAGTAACAAATTAACATCGTCAGCAATGGAAAAAATCGGGTTTAGTATTTGTTACAAACCAGAGTGAATGGCACCACCAGTAGTCACAGTGAACTTTTGGTCGTTGGAGACAATATCCACAAAAGCATACATCGATTTGTTTGCACCTGTTAAGTAAAAAACTGATTATAACAACTATCAAAAGCAACAACACTTCATTAGCATATTAGCTTCCAAAACTTTTCAAAGTTTAGCATAACCCATAAACAGTTGATGTGCTTACCTAAAATAGCTTCCCTTTGGCTTCCATCAGATGATAAGCGATACCACTATACTGAACACTTTGAAAGAGAAAGAGCATTGACCAAGCGAGGCTGGAGTTGTAAGATCAAAACGAGAGTTTCAGAACCATCTAGGTAATATAAAGAGGCTTTATTCTCCTTGACTCTCTTGCTTATTGCTAGTTAGATTGTTCAATAAAAAAATGGATGAGAGTTGAAGTAAAATAGGGAAAAGGTGAAGAAAGGGAAAGCTACGCCTATACTCCAAAGATAAGAAACAAGCTATGTAGCATGGACACGGAAAAATGAAGCCATGTCCATATGTCGGACATGTGTCTGTGTCGAACACTCACTGACATGCGGTGGACACGTGCCCAACACATGTCAGAATTAAAAAATAATTTTTGTTAACTCGGACACGTGTCAGAATTAAAAAATAATTTTTGTCAATTCGGACACATCTGAAAACTGCTCGGACATGGCTTAATGAAATATATGCTCCATATTTTTTGAGAGGAGCTTATAAGATACTAAATATGTATGAACTATCAAGATATTGGAAGTCTTGAAACACATCAATCAATATATATCATATTATGAATTTTAATTTTTTTCTTAATTCTAAATTCTTTAATATATATATATACCGTATCCATGTTTACCAAAATTTAGAAGTTGGTGTGTCCCCGTATCCGTGTCCGTGTCGTGTCACGTGTCCGTGTCTGTATCCGTGCTTCTTAGGAAACAAGTGTATGCACCTCTAGAATGAACATGATGAATTTCATGTAGGAGTATAAATAAGCACAGAGGAAAACTTCCAATAAAGTCACCACCTTGCTCAACTTGATTAAAAAAGAGTGTTATAAAGCCATCAGAGTTGATAGAACATAAGAGTATGCAAAATTTTCAACAGACCTCTCTCTGAAGTTTGACAGAAAAGATTGATTTATCCCAAGTTTGAGCTCTTAAAAAGTTCGTATTCCATGTCCATCACCTGCATATATTCTCCTTGTCAAATACTAAAGAAATTTTGATAAAAACAGTAGCTAGATTCAACTTGAGCTTTTCCCAACAAAGTTTTGCGGCCAAAACTTAAGGCATGAAGTTCCTTTTCACGTAGATAGTATATGATTGTTCTATGTGACTTTAATGGGAGAACAATCATTGTTTAATGGGAGAACAATCAGAGAAAACAAACGGCGAACTAGAAGCAAAAGTTTCAAGGAGATACAGTGATTTTACCTTACTTGGCTGACGCAACAGTTTAATTCTTCTGGCCTCTTTAACCTCCTCAATTAGTTCCTCCAAATCCTAAAACAACATGAAGTGCATTAGCAGATAACAACATACTTAATCTTACAAGAATCTTAGACACCAAACTATAGTACAGACTATATGAAAGACTTCAATTAATAAAAGGTTCGTATCATCACATGATAAAACACTTTCAACAAGATGAGGAAAACCCAAAAACAACCCATGGGAGAAGAACTCACAGGGGCCTGATCTTCAGAATTTTGGGCGCTCCTTTTTCCACTTCTAGGGCCTTACCGAACCTCTTCACAACTTCTCTAGCACTTTCAATTTTAGCACAAGCAAAAGATTTTTCTTGATTGACTAATATCTTAGCACCTTCAGGAGCCTGTAAGTTAAAAAAAGGGAATATCAATAACAGAAGGACTGTAAAAGCAGACATTCATAGGAGGAATGGACAAAATTACTTCTGGGTACAAATTATGGTGACCTAACTAATTGTGATGAATAGGAAGGCAGCTGCTCAAGCAATATTTAATGGTTACCAAGAATCTATCGTTATCTTACTATGAGTTGAGTCTAACTAATTTTCAGATACTATTAGGACATTGAAGCACAAGCTTATCTAGGACCAATAACCTAAGGGCACCAAGGTGGTAATAGTACATGAAGCATAAAAACAATTCAAGTTAAGTAATCCACATGGAGCCTAATCACTCCATCAGCCAACCTGTTTAAGAATCCAGTTTTTTTACTTCAAATTTTTCCTAGACTAATTCTCCTTTTTGAGTCAACTTAACTACTAATGCCTCAACCTGAAGAAAAGAAAATGGTGAAGAGAACCACTACCATGCCAAGAATATGGAAATTGAACAATTGAACTTAGGATTTGTATTAGATACGGTAAACAAACTTGGTTATGTAAAACTAAACCAACTGTAGAAATAGCTTTCTCAACATCCTCCTTGTTTTGACCTGCCATAGGGCCTCTTAAAGATTCCAATACATCCCTAAGCTTCTTTAGAAGAGTATGTCCTTCCAAAGAAGCGCTCTCTGTAAGCTTTACCTGAAATCAAGAAATAGGGAATAATTACTAACAAAGCAAGAAATGTGCAGCTTTGATACTGAGAAATGCCTATTTGCAACTGCCTTTTCATGTGCTGTGAAAAAGTTTGAGAACCTCCTCGGTTAACTTAGCAACAGCAGCCAAGTTTTTGTCAAATTTACTAGCAAGGTCTCGAACTAAGAGGCGCTTATGTTGATCCAAAAGTTGCACAGTTTCCTGTTCAACAAGATTGTAAAGCTGGTTAAAGTCTTATGGAAGAACCATTCTACGAAGGAGTTAACATGGGAGCCTTTGGAAGTAATGGAGAAGTATTCACACCTCTTTGTAGACTCAGGTAAGAATTTCAATGACGAAATTCTTTTGTGGGGGGATTGTTGGACTCCAAAATTTTTTCAATTATTATCGATTATTTGTTTAATTATTTATTTATGATTTGTTTGATTATCTATTTGTTTGATTATTTTTAGAATTTAGTCATTATTTTAGTAAGCATAAGTAGAAAGTGAAAATTAGAAATTAGAATGAAGTGTTAGAATTAAATTAGAGTATAGTTAAGGTATTAGATTAATGGCCTAAGGTAAGTAGTCTTTAGATTAATTGAAGAAGGGTAAAATTGAAAGGACAATAAAGAAGAGGGGTATTTTTGGAAGATTAGAATGGAATGTAGTCTTGGATTTAGAAGAAAAAGAGAGAAGTGTTGTGAGAAGCAAAAGAGAGAAGAAAAAAGTAAAGAAGAGAAGAGAAGAAGGAAAATCGTGGGAAGCTTGGAAGGAAGAAGGAAGAAGAAAGAAGAAGAAAAAGGAGAGGAAATCAACTTGTTAGAGGTAAGTCTTCTTCTTTCTTCTTGCTAGGTTTAAAAAGGGATTAAATAGAGACTAGGGTTTGTGTTGGGAATGAAGGAAGAAAGAAGAGAAAGATGAACTATCTTGATTTTTGGATTTCTAAGCTACGGTTTTGGTTTTTCTAGCTTAGTTGAACTATGGATAAGTTAAGTTTGAGTTCAATATAACATTTTGATTTGTGAAGCTTTATGAATTTACATGTGAATGTGGATTGAATGAGAAAATTGATTCTTATAGGAAACCAAGCAAACCCTATCCAAGAGCAAGAGAAAGGACAATCTTGAGTTTGGATTTTCAAGCGAAATAGGTGGGTAATGTATTTATAGTTATTATGTGATTGGGAAAATTCTTGCTTATATGTGTGTATATGCAAATTGTTTGAATTTGAATTGTTGTGAATGTTTGAAAATGCATGATGAATTATGACTATGTTATAACTCGAAAAGAGTTATGACATTTTGTATAAATGAAAAGAAGAAAAAGTAAAAGAAACATGAGAATATGAATTTGTGATTGATTGAATTGAGCATAAATTTGCTTGTGATTGGGCAAGAGAGGAACTCATTTCATTAGTCAAGGGCATGTTGACCTAAAGCCTTCTCTTGGCTATCCGCTTGAGGCACACGAGATCCTAAAAATTAGACTGTTTTTGTTTATGGTGTAAACTTAAAATTTTCCATTTGGTTCCAAAAAACTCTCGAGCTATTTTTTGTGCATTTCATCATTGATTTGTTGAGTATGATGCATAATTGAGTGTTATGCTTTGATGGATAATTACATGATATGTTCGAGGTGATGACATGTTGTTAACTATGAGTTGTGAGTTTAAATTGTTAAGTATTGAATTGCTAGATATATATGTACATATGCTTGAATGTGTGGCTCGTTACCAATGACTATAAATATATTAACTACTGAGCTATATAGCTCACCCCACTATTCCCTCCACAGGTGCAGAACGAGAAGGTTAGCGATCCTTGTAAGGCAACTGGACAAACTCTGAGATAGTTAGCATTTTCTTACTATGTTAGTTCGATAACTTTTGAATAGCTTTAGCAGCATATCGAACATGAGCATCCCTATGTATTTTGGTATTAAGCTAATGATGTAATGTGGATATGTAAATAAAGCTTCATTCAAACACTATTTTGTTTTAGCAATGAGATTGAGCATTGAAGAAGTTCTTTTGTAATGATGATAATGAAATATGATTATGCTTTGCTTGTGAATCTCAAAATTGGTATATTGCATTTTCAATCCTTCCATACATGTAGAAATTGTGTTCTGAATTCAACGGAAAAACTATATTAATCTATGCTGAACTATGCAAAGTTGACTTCTTAGAACTTGTAGATAATCTTTCTAGCTTTCTAATGATATATTCTAGCATCTCACTCCCGCAAGACCCAAACTCGACATCGAGGGTGATATTCCAGCCCGTGCCTCACGAGGGTGGTATGCTAGAGCACTCAATTACAGTCCCAAAAACTCAATATGACATTCTTTTTTTTATAATTGTATGCGCGGAATTCAGTAAACGATTCGGCCTGCTTTAATACGAAAACATTTTCGATCTTAACATAATTTCAGTCATAAAAGACACTCAATAGTATATAACCATTTCATGTACAAAAATCCATAACCAAGTTGGGCCCAATGTTGTTCCTGAACGCTTTCAGTGATCACATTACAAATACGACATTAGCCAATTGGGACCCACTGAAATAAAAAGCACTATTCTGCGGAAATTGCGGAAATACAAATTTATGCTAAAACAGAATGACACTAATGTAGACGTGAACTGATCCCGAGCTCAATCTCTGACTAGCATGCAGCAGGTATACTCCCGTTTGTCTAACGGGGTACTCTTCAAATACTGAAAAATAAATGCAAATTTTGGGTGAGTTTTGCAACTCAATGAGAAACCATCATCGATGGTTCACTCAACTCATGCATAGTCAAGCAATTCATAGATTACTACATGGTAGTACAATCAGAAATACCACATAGTTATTTTCGCACAAGTATGAGGCATTTCGCCTTTCACCCAATCCAATATTTAACCAAATACTGATGCAATGCTTATGTAACACATTTCCATGTATTACTTTGCTGTGACCAATTTACAGATTACGATACCCACGCATTCAGAAATAATACATTCAGAAATATCACATAGTAGTTGTCACACAAGTATAAGGCATTAACCTCATTCCTAATCCACAATTCAATCAGACGCAACCATCGATTCATGCATTACGCAAGTAGCGTACAAATTATCACAATAGCACATTCAGAAAACCCCATAGCAGTTTACAGATCATTTCACAATAGCATATTCAGAAAATCACATAGCAGTTTACAGATCATTTCACAATAGCATATTCAGAAAATCACATAATTGCAAGGCATTATGCCTTTTTCCCAATCCAGAATTCAATCAGATGCATAAAACATGACATTTTCCCATTTTATTACATTGTTATGACTGAGTGTCTGCACTGTCCCAATCTGGGCGCATTAATCAGTGAGCCTGTGGCTCTAAACTGTCCCTTTTCGGGCACATTAAACTTTGGGCATATAGCTCTGAACTGTCCCTTTTCGGGCTCATTAAACGTTGAGCATATAGTTCTGAACTGTCTCTTTCGGGCTTATTAAGCGTTGAGCATTTAGCTCTGAACTGTCCCTTTCGGGCTCATTAAACAGTGAATGCGTCTTAGGAGTAGGAGAGCCCTCTGGGTATGCACTACTTCTCACGCATCTTAGGGATAGGAGAGCCCTCTGGGTATGCACTATTCCCTTTCGAGCACAAGGTTCTTTTCCAGTAGTCGAGCTTGTAGCTCTCGGTGGCAGCTCCAGTCACAACCGTTATTAATCGATCGTTCATGGAATTCATTTATCACAATGCAATCAAATCCAAATTTATCGAAACAAACAATTCATTCTCAATTATTCACAATAATTCACAGTCACAGTCTATCACATTGGAAGCATACAAGTTTCTCAATCTC
>JANZLD010000003.1:45850054-45860701 GCA_026413575.1 Erythroxylum carthagenense
TGTTTTGTTAAAATTGGGCCAAATTAACGATTGTTTTGCGCACTCTCATCGTTTTTAAAAAGAAAAAGAAAAGGTCATACGAGTTTTAAAAAGGTAGTGAATGTTCTAGTACGTCACCCTCGCGGGTCACGGGCTTGGATATCATCGTGGATATCGGGTTCGGGTCTCGTCGGGTGTGGGGTGCTACACCTTTAGTGTCCGAGCTTGCCTTTGAGTCCTTCTTGAAAATTGTAGAGTTGTCTTTTAGCTTTCCAATGAAATAAACCGCGTCTGATTTGAAGCTCGGAGTCAAAAGTTATGAGAGTTTGAAATCTGATAGGTCGGATCGCTGGGCAGGTCGCTCGGCCCGCAAGTGCCCAGGCACTCGGCACACTGCTGAGCGCTCAGCGCTCGCCCTTGGGCAAGCTAGTGCGTTTGGGGTCGATTTTTAGCCGACCGACCCCTCTTCCTTCTTTTGGCCATAACTTTTTAATCCGACCTCCGATTAAGCTGATTTTTGAAGCGTTGGACTCCTAAGAAAATTTCCTATCTTTTTATGCCTGATTGATCAGTATTGCTTTTAAATTGTAAAAAGTGAATTGAAACAAAGTGTGATGGTCAGTAGATAAAGTCTGAATATACTTCACTTATTTTAAAATATCTTGAGCTATAGAGCTCCGATTGAGGCGATTCTTGTTTTAAATTAAACTAAAGACCTAAACCTACAAGTTATATGAAGGTGCCGAGCTATAATTTTACCTCTAAGATTTTCAATTTCTGACATGAAGTTGATTATAGCGGTATTGGTCTGTTTTTCTTTATGACAATATTTTGGTCATAACTTCTTCATTTTCTAATCCAAATTGAGCGTTTTCAGTGGCGTTAGAATCGTTAGAATATGAGGAACAAATATCCTTAAGAAGCCGATCTGAAATTCCTATTGCAAGTCCCCCAAATTGTGGTCGGTATGTTGTCGGTTTTGGGTCTTCTATGCTTGTGTGTTTCCGAATGTTGGGCCTCGAAGACGGAGTCCAACAACTCTTGTAATAAAATATGCATAGTTGTCATGAAACTATTTTAATAACCCCAAAGCATTTCAAATTGTAGGATGCCCAAAATATAGTTTTCTCATTTTCCTATATAAGCAATCAACTTTCTTGTTCTTTTTTATTAACCCTCATCGCACTGTACTCTTCGTTAGGCATTTATTCATATGTCTTGTTATGGTTGATAATTATTCTTGGCGTTGTAAATCTATTTCTACATTTCGCAGTGTATATTAATAATATATTTAAAATTTATGAACATTCACAATTCTAGCTTTATCAAGAGCATAGTAGCTGTGGAGGAAAACGTTCGTCAATGGAAGAAGCCAGTTAAAGGAGAAATACAATGGACGTAGTAACATGTAGCCGCGTAGGTATTTGCTAGACTGAGGTTGTAATTTTATTATTTTTTAGGATATTTTTGTTATTAAATTAGAGTTTGGAAGGCAAGCCATGTAATTCCATCCCTGACCCCCCAATTTGGGAGGTCACAAAATATTAGATTTTGGATGGCAAAGGATGACTTCCAAAGTCATTAATTACTATTCCATTCTGTTTCAAAATAGACTCTCAAATAATGGTCTGAGTCATTTAGGCTATTCCTTTCTATTCCCTTCCATCCTTCCACCCACATCCAAACATACTTTATGTATTCATATAGAAATTTGAATAAATTGATTATTAGTAAAAAGTTGATATTTCAATATTTACAACAAAGTTTTTTTTTTTTTTTTGAAAAGAATATTTACAACAAAGTTGTTAGTACCTTGACTGCCACAAGCCAGAAAGGGTTGGGTTTTACAGCTACATAAACCCCATTCTCCTATCGTCCAGCGTCGGCGTCCCTTTCTCTTGTTGGCTGTTGCTTGGATAATTGAACCAGCGCAAACAATGAGTAGAAGATCACAAATCTGCCTAATTAAAAACTTGATCTTGAAACACCGGTTTCAATGTTCCCAAAATCCCGTAAAGCACTTTTCTCTTAAGCCACTATTACCAGCTTCTATTCATTTCCTTTCTAGTTCAGTTCGATTTCCTAGCATGAGATTTCTCCAAGCACCCACCTTACGGTTCCAAACTTTGACGTACCCATTTCCCCAGAGCAATCAAATAACCTCCCCCACTCAAATTTGCAGGCGACTTAGTAATCAATCGGGGGGTGGGTCGGCGCCTGAATTGGACGTGAACAAAGAGGTGGACATGATAAACCTCAAATTTGCAGAGGCAAGAGAGGAGATAGAGATGGCTTTAGAGTCGAAGGAAACTGTGTATTTCAATGAGGAGGCTGAATGTGCAAGAGTTGCAGTGAAGGAAGTCCTTGACATGTTCAATGCTCTATTGGCGAAATTGCCAGAGAGCGAGAAAGCAGCTTTACAGAGGTCTATGGGGCTCAAGATTGAGCAGTTGAAGGCTGAGCTCCAACAGATGGACGATTGATGAGGTTGGTGATAATGAGTGTTGAACTTTCTGTAGTGCTATTCTATTCGTAGATTCAATTGGTTTATGTTCATTTTCTTCAGGATAATGAATTAATGGATTGCAAGATTGTTGTTGAGATTTATTTATAGGCAGGGGCTTCTTCGTTTTCTACTAACGTGAAACATTTGCGATCCTTCCATGTATGGTTTTGGGTCGGATATGCCATGAATTGCATACCATCAAACTTTTAACTAGTACTATTCATTATTTTCAACTATGTTGCTTCTCTGTCCTAAGTATATATATTGAAGTCTGCAAATCTGTTGTTCGTAGTCTTTTTATGATGGAGAAGAGCACATTGAGTCAATGTTTTCCTTTGTGCAGCTCCTAAACTAAGAGATGATATTCTGGAAAGTGATGATAACTGCAACGATGCCGCTGCTAAGTTACCAATATAGATAGTGGACTAGAATTTAAGAATTGAAGAGCCTGACTCCTAGCGGAGTTAAGGATGCCTCTTGTTATCCTACACTACCCATGTTCTACGTATTCATCTTTTTCTGAGAGGGCATTAACCTTTTTGTGGTTCAATACTTGTCACTTGTTTTTATAGATGTAATTTGCATAAACTTCACTAAAGTATTCAAGAAGTTTCAATTAGTCATTACCTGAATGTTTTGGTGAGACAATAGAAAGTTAAAATCTGTCTGCTCTTATATTGAAATGGCATCGATCCACATGCTTCTCTTGTGATATCTTTGCAAATTTAAAGGACTAGCGCTTGACCTTGATCGCTTAGTTTAACTTCTTTCCTTACGATATTCGTATTGCAGAGTATTTTCTTGAATGAGGAAGAGGCAGGAAAATGTCAGCCCAAAAGAAGAACATTTGGTATGGGACAGGTGCTTAGAAAGCTTTTAGGCAGTCTACAGAATTTGTACGTTCTTGCAAACAAATATTTATATGCATAAGTTTACAATTTAGTACCAAAACAAAAGAAAATTCTAATGAATCAATGCAAAGATAAGCATTTGCATTTAAAGTTTGATCACCTAGCAGGTATAATTGTTAATTAATGATCTGAGTGTGATACATTGAGATGGTAGTGGTCTTGTTGCATGATGAACTACAAATTTTTTCATACATTGAGATGGTAGTGGTCTTGTTGCATGATGAACTACAAATTTTTTCATACATTGGGATGGTAGTGGTCTTGTTGCATGATGAACTACAAAATTTTTGATGGTGAAATATATCACTTGTCTGCCATAGGTACCAATTCCTATGTCACTCCAGCTCTGCCTATTGAAGCAGATCATTAGTTAACAATTCTTTCTGCAACGTAAATTCCAATCGAACTGTCAAACTTTAGATTGATTTGTTGAATTTTCCTCTATTTTGATACTCAATTTTAGAACTATGAAATATAGGTACTCGTTTGGAAAAATGTATGAAATTTGGTACTTTGTGTACCCTTGTCCATGAACATTTTGCTCAGTGAAGGTTAGAGGTTTTGGTCCCAGCACTGTTACCTTTGTAGTTCCCTCTATTTGCCAATTTCTACTTATTGCCGTAGAGTTGTTTTCTATTTTTATTGTGATACAACTCTGCGTTCTCACTATAGAACCTCTTAATGGATATTTAAAATTTTTGAGCCAGTTAATTTCATTTATCAAGTCAGTACGGATAAATATTGTATCTCTGATGCAGTGACATTTAAGCTATAGCTTCCATTGCATCCGTCTGACGTGAACTTTCAGGAGATAACAAATGTTTGAACTCCGTATGTGATTTTTTTTCCTTTTCAAAATTTACTGAATCAGTTGTCTAGCTAATGTATGATTATAACAATTCATATAAGAAAATCACAAAATAATCATAACAACAATATAAAAAAAAATATGAATGGAATGTGCAAGCAAAGATTTATAATTGTTAGGCGAACAAACTTTTAGTTTGTGGACACTTTTGGGAATTCTCTATTGTCTTTTTTTTTTTTTCAATACGTAACCTTTGTGTTATTCTAAGTATAACTAAGCATGTAATGTTTAAGCCCTTATAATGTTTTTTTTTTTTAAGAATGAAAGAAATTGTACTAATAATAGCAAAAGCTACAACACAACACTACAGTGAGTCGCAGTATTGGTCCACAATTCAGCACAATTTGAGATTACAAGAGTACATGAAAGAAGAAAAAAGAAAAGATATTGAATTACAACATCCTAAGTAGTCTTCAAATCATGGCTAAGTGAGCTTTGTTTGTTGTTGGCTATGAAAGGTGCTCAAACCCAATTGACAATGTTTTATGCTATCTGATATTTACAATTTCCTATTTCTTTCCTTCCATATCGAATAAATGGTGGTAATAAAAATTGTTTTAATAAGTAGTCCATTTGGTACTCCTGGCTTAGTTACGGCAATGATCACATTTGACTCTAAATGAAGTATGTCCCAAGTAGCTAACCTAATCCATATGTGAGTTTCCTATAATGGACTTTGAGTTATATTAGGGTCTAGCCTACTTAGTTCTCTTAAAGCCAAGTCCTTTTATACTTGATTCAACCATTGACAGTTTTGTTGCATCCGCTTTTCCAACTGTTGAAAGATAGGTTAAATCCTCCTATCCTTTTCCTTTTAAGTGAGAAAGAGTTCCTTACGATCTAATAATGGGATTTATTATTTTATAAAAAAATTTGAGTTCACGCATGCATTCCGAGTTTGATTTATCAAAATGTTTCTCTATAGTCATTTTAAAGATTAAAACAAAGAGTCTAATTTGTTTTTGTGATAAAATATGTTTCATATTATTTCTTTTCCTTACGCCACATAAACTTCAATTTTACCATGTAGGAGGCTGCGTCTTCTTAACTGACGTTTCCGTGTAGAACACACCTAGCACATAATATGATATTCTTGCCATCTACTTTTGTTCAATGAAGAACAAGATCTTATTGTACGTCAGGGCATGCTTAGCCAAAATTAAGTTTTGTCTAATTTTGATTTGTAAATCCCTTCAATCTTTGTCCAACATCATTCCCTAAGTAACTTATCTATAATTACCTAACATAATATTAGAGTTTATTTGAATAAAAAACATAATACTAAGCAAAATATATCTACATTACATGTTATCATGATATGTTTTGGTTAAGTACTACTCTAGCAACAAATCCAATTTCTTCTTTATAATATGTTTAGTTTATCTAGGTTCTCTTGCAATATGTCTAATTCATATTTCTTACAATATGTTTAGTTTATCTATTGCTCTTGTAATCTGTCTAATCTCATTACTCTCGCAACATGTTCAACTTTATCATCCTTACAATTTATTTTGTTTATTTTATTGCTCTTGTAATATGTCATTTCTTGTCTATCTTGTGATGCATTTTGTTTAATTGTTGCTCTACAACATATCTATTCCTATTACTCTCGTAACACATTCAATTTTATTTCTCTAGCAATATCTTTAGTTTATCTGTTGCTCTTCCAATGTCTATCCTCATTGGCTCATAACAAATTCAATCTTGTATCTCGCATGACATGTTTAGTTTATATGTTGCTCATGCAACACGTCTAATGTTGTTCTTACAACATAATTAATTATTTTCACTCTCACGATATGTTTAGTTTATTTAGTTTCTCTTCCAACATGTTGTTGAGCAAGTTTTATATATAATAAAACTCTCAATACCTGCAAGTACACAGATCATATCTTCTAGTATCAAAAGGTATCAATCCTATGAGGAACAAGACAAAACGAATTGAACCTAAATTTGTCTAAGGTATTAGAATATGATTTGACTGAAAATAATAACAAAAATTAAAAAATTAAATAAACCAAGCAAATAACAACTGAGTTGCCAAATTGAATTAAGATTGATCAAGGATGAAAGTTTATGATTTATTCTTTCATTATTTTCTTCACTTAAGTATTGTTGATCTTAGATTTTGTACGGGATTGATTACTCTCTCTCAAGACCTAATCAATTTACCCTAATTGATTAACCATAATTGAATTTGAAATTTCAAAGTTTGCAACCTTTCAATTCACAAAACTTCCTAATGTTTTCAATTAGATCTGAAGTTATAAAGTGGACAATCAAGTTCTCATGTAAGATCTCTCTTCGAATAATTATTAATTTGATAGTTGTGTGACTTATTAAATCACCAACTCTCATTGCACAACCTAATCTGCTTACTTTTGACTCACTCTCTTGATTTGTAATCAAAGTATGACCATGCATAATTATCACAACATCAGAATTTTATATTGAATCAATAAAGATCAAATTCATAAAATATATTTGCAGTAAACCCTAATTTGGAAATTAGAAACTCATGAATGTAATAAACATCTGGGAATTCAGTTTATACGTCAATTTTGAGGAATATAACAAAAGGAACAAAAGAAAAACTCAGTTTGGAACCAAATCCAGAAAACTATAATTCCAGGATGTTCTCTTGATCTTTAAGGCTGTTGCATTTTTTAGACTTCTTAATGTTCTTAAACAATGTCATAATGGTGTATCAAGGTTTTGGGGTGTAACTGGGGTTTTCTCCCTTTAATTGGTCCCAAAAATGCCCTTAAACGCTAAAACAGATGGAAAAAAAAGTCATATTTGGGAAGCCTTTGTCATGATAGTGATATTGGAGACACAATCGTAACTCTAAAAAATTACTCTTTGTCACGATTTTGTTCTTCGTTTATATGATTTCCAACATTAACAAGTATATCAAGAACATCAAGAAACATAAAATTGAAATTGAAAACATGCTCTAAATCGCACAAACACTTAGAAAATAAACAAGCACTCACATTAACACAATTCTAAGCTTATACATGCGAAAATAATCTAATAAACATACTAGAAAAACCTATCAAAACATACTGTAAACTATATCTATCAACATCCCCACACCTAAAGCTTTGCTTGTCCTCAAGCAAGAACAAAAAAAAACTCAAATAAAATAAACATAAACATATAAGAATACATTCAGTAATAATGAGACAATCACATCAAACATTATGGAATCAATTTAGCCATAAGCATCAATCAATCAAGTTGTGCCAACATACGAACCTATGCATTTCATGATTAAGTACTTTGAATTGAATAAACTTATTAATCAAGACTTTAACATCCTATTCATTCATTTATAAAACTTTGTACATATACATTTATATTTAGTAATCAATCAAAAAAATGCAACTATCACTAAGTATACCTTTATGAAAATTCTTGTTATTTTCAAAGATCAGTAGATTTTATTTATTGAAACATAATATTTTATTTTTCTTTAATGTTAACCTAGTCTTTTGACGTGACAAACACCTTGTCATAAATGTCCTTCAGTTACTCAACTAGGCTACTTTTTATTATTTAACTTGTTTGGAATGTTGTTATAGCCTTTTATCGTGAAGACAAACATTTTGTCGTGAATGCCCTTGGTTAGTCGACTATATCACATTCTTAACTAGTTACCAACTCTATTCATATCCCAATATTTGTTTCAAAAGGGCCAGCGAAATATTTATTTATTTAATACATTTTTTATTTTGCTTAGCTTACCTCATTTCATTTTACTCAATCCTCTTCACGAAAGGTTACTAATACTGCTAACTCATTCAATTGACTTGTAATTATAAATGTATACACCAAATTTTCTAAACATATCCTAATTAACATGTATATTTTAACAAAGATGCTTAAAACATAAAATTTACAAGTCAATATGCCTTTACAAATTAAATAACTACGTTTAAAGCTAAACTAATTCCATCAAATTATTGCCATTGACACATTCACATAATTCACAGATATACAATACATGTTCACACAATGTCAACCTAATAAAAAACTAAGACAATATGATATGTAAAATTCACACACGTAGATGACGTGCTAATGCATAATCCTTAAGTTTATATCTAATAATACAACTCTCAATACCCATAAGCATATGATTGTATCTTATTCCTACGAAGATTAAGCAACAACTAACAATTTGAACCTAACTTTGTCTAGGGAAACACGAAATTGATTCGAATAAAATTAAATAACAAAAATTAAAAAACAAATAAATAACTAATAGGTGAGCTGCTAATAAGATTAGGAATTTATCAAGGATGAATGATTAAGATTTATTCTTTCGTTATTTTATCCCCTTAACTATTATTGATCCAATTATATGTTGATCATAGATTTCCTAAGGGATTGATTACCCTCTCTCAAGACCTAATCAATTTACCCTAATTGAATTTGAAATTCTAGATTTTTCAACCTCTCATTCACAAAACTTCTTAACGATTTCAATTAGATCTAAAGTATCTATTGGATAATCAAGTTCTCACATAAGATCTCTCTTCGATTGATGGTCATTTTGATAATTGTATGATTGCCATATCTCACTGCATAACCTAATTTGATTACTTTTGACTCACTCTCTAGATTTGTTATCAAAGTATGAGCAAGCACAATTATCACAACACCAAAATTTTGTATTGAATCAATTATAATCAAAGTCATAAAATATATTCAGAATAAACCCTAACCTAAAAACTAGAAACTGATGAATGTAATAAACATCTAGGAATTCAGTTTACACATCAAGTTTGATGAAAATAACAAAAGGAAAAGAAGAAAAACTCAGTTTAGAGCTTGATTTGGAAAATCAGAATTCTAGGACTTTCTCTTGATCTCCCACATGTGATCAACGTTTGTATGATGGTTACTGCATTTTTAGGCTTTTTAATGTTCTTAAATAGTGTCTTAGGGTCTTCAGGGTGTAATTAGGGTTTTGTCCCTTTTATCAGTTCCAAAAATGCCCCTAAACATAAAACTTGGAAAAAGTCATGCTTGGGAAGCCTTTGTCATGACCTTGACTTTGGAAAATACTCTCTGTCACGATTATAGGAAAAACTCTTCTGCCGCAATCATGACTCTACCTATAAAACCCCATATATGTCAACTTCTTTGTTCTTCACTTTTCTGATTTCCAACACTAACAAACACATCAAACACCTCAAGAAACATAAAATTAAAAATGAAAATATGTTCCATATAAACACTTAGAATATAAACAAAAACTCACATTAACACAATTTTTCTAAGTCTATACATGCAGCAATCATTTAATAAACACTTATAAACATACCAAAACACCTATCAACATCTCCACATTTAAACCTTTACTTATCCTCAAGCAAAAACAAAAGAAAAACTCAAACTCAAACAAACCTAATATTAACACAAAAGAATGCATTCATGCAGCATACAATAATGAGACAATGACATCAAACTTTATGAAATCAATTTAAATGCAAACATCAATCAATCAAGTTGTGCCAACATACTAACATAAGCCTTTCATAATTAAGCACTTTGGATTGAATATGCATATTAATCAAGACATTAACTTCCTATTCATTCACCTATAAAACTTTGTACATATACATTTATAATTAGTAATCAATCAAAAATTGCAACTATCACTAAGTATCCCTTTATGAAAATTTTTGCTATTTTCAAAGATTAGAGGTTTTCTTTTGATGAAAAGGCAAATACCTTGTCATGAATGTCTCTCAATTACTCAACTAGGCCATGTTTGTTATTATTTAGCTTGGTTGAAATATCATTCTAGCCTTTTGACGCAAAGACAAACATTTTATCATGAATGCCCCCAATTACTCAGCTATATCACATTCTCAACTGGCTACCAACTCTATTGATCACCTAATTTTTTTTTTCAAAAGGGCCAGTAAAATAATTATTTATTTAACACACTTTTTTATTTCACGTAGCCTAACTCATTTCGTTTTAGTCAATCCTCCTCATGAAAGGTTACTAGTGATGCTTATTCATTCAATTGACTTATTGTTATAAATGTATACAAAAAATTTCCTAAAGTGAACAAAATGAATGTCATATCCTAATTAGCAAATTCACAAGTCAATATGCCTTCACAAATTAAACGACTGCGTTCAAAGCTAAACTAATTCCATCAAATTATTTCCATTGACACATTGACACAATTCACACATTTGCAACACATGTTCACACAATGTCAACCTAATTAAAAATTAAAACAATATAATATGCAAAATTCACTCACATATGACATGATAATGTTAAGTCAGAGTGACTTTACTTAAATATGATTTTGATGTATAACAAAAAGAGACAATTAAAGTAGTTAGAAAAGC
>JANZLD010000003.1:45873598-45885906 GCA_026413575.1 Erythroxylum carthagenense
TTTCTCTCACATGCTAATTATTGCAAATTACCGAGGTGCATATTTAATAAGGGTATATCTATAATTTTATTAATTTTCTTAATAAGCGTGTATTTTTCTCAAACAACTTTTATTATGAAACGGAAGGAGTACAATATTAATAATATCAATTTCGTAACCTGTCTGGCACGCTATCGTCAATTTCTGCTCAGTGAAACACTTCCCGCTGTAATTTCGAACTCGTGTCAAGCTCGCAGTCGCAATGTTTCTTCTTAAGGTACTTTCACTTGGTTCTTCACGTTTTCAGGTTGATGCTATTTCCTTTTTGTTTTTCTTTTTCCGTCTTGCTTTTTGCTTTCTGTTTTTCAATAGGCTTGGAGAACTACTGCTTTTGGTTGTTATGGGTACCTGAATTTCACCAAATCTGCTTTCCTGTAAGTCAAGTTCCTATCTTGTTATTTATTTTGAAACTTTTTGGTCATTAAAACGATATTGCAGAGATGTTTTCTTTTGTATGGTTTTATGGATGCTGATTACTCTGTGGTCATTCATTTCCTTATCTAATGGCGTTTTTTCTTTATATTATTTTCTTTTTTTTGAAAAAATTTATATTATTTTCTTTACAATTATCTAGGTACTGAAACTGGTAGTACACACAAGATGAAATTGTTTGTTGTGGGTATTTGTTCTCTTTATTCCTAAATGTTTTAAATACTTGTTCAATTTGTAGGGAACACTCCAAAAAGTTCAATCCAGAAGATACAGAGACAAAAATAGAGGGGAAGAATTGTGTGGTAACTGGAGCAAATTCTGGCCTTGGTTATGCAACCGCTGAGGGACTTGCTTCACGGTAATGTTTTTGTCTAAATTCCTGCATTTTTTTGATTTCTTGGATTTTTTAGGTACATTTTTGGATAAACATTAGAATTTAGCAATGATTATCAGAGGTGCAACTGTTTATATGGTATGTCGAAGCAAGGAGAGGGGAGAAGCTGCTCTTTCGGAAATAGTATCTAAAACAGGCAACCAAAACGTTCACTTGGAGGTATGCAACACCTTTTTAAATTTCAGTTTTTTTTATACCCAGGTGTTCTTGAATAAGGGTGCTCGTATTGCAATCAATGGATATTGAAATTGGTTGATCCGTAAGTGCGGATCTGGTTAATGGGGCTAGCAGACTTGGAATTACCCAGTAACTGCCTTAAGCAGTTTGATTTTTATTCAAACAATTTAAGCCTGAAATCTCAGATGTTAAATAGAATGTAAGTTACTGAAATGCTGCATGAATTTTCTCCTTATGATATTTTCCAAGTTGTTATTTGAGGTATAAAATGCTCATATGTCCAAAATGCGCCGTGGATGAGCTAAGAAGTGGAATAGGATTTTCTATGGACTGAAACATCATGCGAAGTTGCTACTTGTCTGTTGATAATTTCAACTTTTATGTCTGGTGCCTAGGTTTCTAAATAGCTGTCCATATACTTGACATTTTATCATACTTTGAATCTCCTTACTGATGAATGAAAGTAACAGGAGGTGATAAATCTCAACTTACTAAAATAGTAGCTATACTTAGAGTTATAGGCAACGTAAATTCTAACAAAAAAAAAAGACCCTAAAGCTTTAACTAAGAAAATTACTTAATTGTAAATAAATAAGTAAAATCTTAAACAGAAAAAGTAAAATGGTTAAGTATTATTAAACTTGTGCTTAATTTCATTTAGTTGTAACCTGCCTCACATTTCTTGCAGGTTTGTGATCTATCATCTGTCAGTGATATCAAATCTTTTGCATCAAAATTTTCTTCAAAGAATGTTCCAGTTCATGTTCTGGTAAAAGTTCCTTGCTCATTGTTTTCGTATATTATTTTAGGAAAAAAGGAAATCATTTCCTATAATCTTTTACCTTGTGAGTTACGAAACTCCAAATGATTGCCGGCTTTCACTTGTTAATGGAACTTAATAATTTGCAGTAAACACTCCGTTTCCTTTCATAATGTTACATTACTCTTTAAAAACTACTCCACAAGAGAAAGAAAAGGTAACTAGATTTTTTTTCCGAAAATTAATAGATTTCATTATAAGAAAATGTATACAATCTAGATGACAAAGCTAGTATAATCCATAGAATCTAGATTATAGAGATTTACGATTCCTAGTAATCGTCTACATCACGAGATTGAGGGAACTTGCGAGACCACTTAGTCCCATATTACTCCAATCCCCATCTACTCTTCATGTTACTTTTCATATTTGCAGCTATTCCTCTGGCTAATGTAGTCAATCTGCAATATAGGAAGATGTCCTGAAAAACCCTCTCATTGCTTCTACTTACTTGTTTAAATACTTTGTAATTGCGCTCTTTCCATATGTAGTACACCAAGGCTGCCCAACTTAACCTGATAGCTTTGAGATCAGCCACATTATGCACTCTAATTTTTCCCAACCAAGCAATAGTTTCACTCCAAGAATCCATTGGTCGGGCCATGCTGAGTATATTTTGCAACTGATCCTAGAATTGTCTGGTATATCTGCATCTAATCATGAGGTGTTCCAAACTTTCCAGTTCTGCATTACATAACTCACAATTCAGATTGCTAATGGAGAACTTGATCTTATCTCTTGTAAGCAACCCTCCATTGATTCCCATCCATAAGATGAAGAGTGAGCTGGGTTAAGATCACTATCCCATACTAATGCTACCCACTCCTGCCTTGTGTTCTGTGTAGCCTGTAATAGTGTTTTATAGGCTTTTGTGTTGAACTTCCTTAAGTTATCTGCCAGCCACTAAATTTCATCCTGCTTTCTTTCTTGACATCGAGGCAACTCTTCCATGATGAAACTGGCACTCTTACTATTGTGGAAAAGCCATATCCACTGATTATTTCGAATAAGCATACTTACTTTGGTAGTTGGATTTACCACCAATTTCAAGTCTTATACCTACTCCACCTTAATATAGAGGACCTTTATACTGCCAATTATCATACCAAAAAGACGTGATTTCTCCATTTCCAAACCTATAGATCACCTGGCTTTACATCCATTGTCTGGTTTATAGAATTTCTTTGAGAGTGCTTGACATATTCTGCCTTGACTGTAGGATCCAGATACTCTTGTGCTGAATGAATACATTGTGTATCCATTTCACCCATAAATCCTCCCTTTTGTAACATAACCACCACAAATTCTGCCCCCTACTCATCCTATGGTTCATCCTTGTAGAATGGATGCCTAACCCCCCCTGTTGCTTAGGTCTACAAATTTTGTTCCAACTAATCTTCACTTTGCTTCTGCCTTGGTTTGAGCCGTTCCACAAGAAATCCCTAAGCCTCTTGTTGATTTCCTTAAGGATAGTTTTGGGAATGGATAAATGGTTGATCCAATAAGTGTTAAGATTGCTCAGCATTGTCTAAATTAGCTGTAACTTGCCTCCATAGCTAAGGAACCGATTGCTCCATTGATTGATTCTGCCATGAATTAAGTCCAACAGAGGTTTACACTTCCCAGCATTGATTCGTCTTTGAGAAATTGGTAACCCTAGGTATTTGAAGGGTAGTTGCCCTTGTGTTAATCCCATCTCGATAGTTGTAGATGCTACCTCTGTACTTGAGTTGCAAGATAAATAGTAACAACTCTTTAGAGGGTTGCATCTTAAACCCGAAATCTCTTGGAATTCCTTCACTGCTTGCATGATTATGTCAATTGAGTTCTTCTCAGCCTTGCAAAACAATAAGAGGTCATCTGCAAAAGCTAGGTGTGTGAGTTTCAAACCTTTACATCTGCCATGGAATTGGAACTCTGGATGCCTCCGTATGTAATTCACAAGTAGAGTTGACAAAACCTCCATGCATAAGACAAGCAGGTAAGGGGATAATGGGTCCCCTTGCCTCAAGCCCCTCCTTACTTTGATCTAGTTTGTGGGTCCCCATCCACCAAGATAGCCATAGCAGCAGTAGTTACACATTCCTCAACCCATTTTCTAAACAAAGGTAACTAGATATTACAAAAGCATCTTGCTAATGTCTTGCCAAATCAATTAAAATCTAATATGTACTATCATTGGCTCTTATAGGTTAACAATGCTGGCTTGCTTGAGCACAAACAAATTACCACATCAGAAGGGTGTGCTCCCACTCACTGATTATCTTCTCTAACAGTCAATATTTTAATATGTTGTAATCGCTGAATTCCCTGGAACTCTCATGTTCTGTTTACTACATTGTTTCAGATTTGAACTGAATTTTGCCGTAAATGTGTTGGGAACTTTTACCATGACGGAACTGATGGTGCCGCTATTGGAGAAAGCTGCTCCAGATGCTCGAGTCATTACTGTTTCCTCTGGTGGAATGTACACAGCTCCCTTGACCACAGATCTACAGGTAGCTTCTATCCAAAATCTAGTATAATTGTTTGAGTTTCTTGATCCAATACTTATGCATCTGCTGGGATATTTTATCAATGCAGTTTGTCAACGGGAATTTTAATGGAGCGGACCAGTATGCTCGAAACAAGCGAGTTCAGGTTTCTATGAATTAATAACATTGGATTATGTCTGTTGATCATTTAATTAGATAATTGTGCTATTAAATTATGATGCTCCGAAATTAGTAGAAACTACAAGCAGAGCCAATGAAGTATCCACTCTTCTTTTCTGGATGATGCTTACTCTTGTTTGCTTGTCATGCTGAAAAAAATAAAAGAAATTATAAAGAACTAAAAAGTTTTCCTTCCATGATTTCTTTGAAAGATTTATCCAAGTCTGCATGTTAGAAGTGGTAAAACTCACTGCGGGAAAAGACATGGAAAGGAAATAATTGGATGTAACAGAAACAAACTTAGATTAATTGGCTTTTCAAGTGAAAAGACTCTGTGGCAGAAAAGGAGATCATTGTTATTGTGGAGAAATACAACTCAGATATGTGCTTAGGAATACCGTCTAGATTTCTTTCATGGTTCATGGTAATCTCTATCACCATATTACATAAAATATTTCAAAGGCCATTAATCTATAAATCAACTGATATGAAAAGGTTTTTTTTGGTAATGATTAAGGTTTTCTTGTAGAATATGTGTAGAATAGAAGTGTGCAACTATACTGATTTAAATTTGAAAAAATTTTCCTTCATTGAATTTGCAATATCTTACGTTTTGTCAGGTTGCTTTAGCTGAAAAGTGGTCTGACTTGTATAAAGGAAAAGGGATCTCATTCTACTCAATGCACCCCGGTTGGGCTGAGACGCCAGGAGTAGCTAAGAGTTTACCCAGTTTCAATAAATCGTAAGGACACAGTATTACATATAATATCTATATAACTTCCATTCCATTTGATATTTACCAATGCGTTTCTTTCTTAATCATGGTTCAGGCTCTCGGGAAAGCTGAGGACAAGTGAGGAAGGCGCAGACACTATTATTTGGTTGGCTTTACAGCCCAAAGAAAAGCTAGTCTCTGGTGCATTTTACTTCGATAGAGCTGAAGCTCCTAAACACCTCATTTTTGCAGCCACACGTGGCACTCATTCGCTCATTGACCCGATCATGGACACCCTCCGTACTATCTCTCGACTTTCTGAATAGGAAAATATTTACTTTTTCCTTCAAAGAGGAAGCTTGAAACAGTGCTAGTGGTTAAAATGATTATGTACTTCATTCTCTACTACTGTATCGGAATTTAGTTGCACGCAGTTGTGCTACTACCTGCCTGTTCTGTCTCAATGTTTAGTACTGATTTAGTTAAAACATGCAACATGCAACTGCAGACATTGCTTGCTTACAAAAACATTCCATGAAGAACCAAAATATGCCAAACTTGAGAACGTGTCTTACAAGATATGGAATATATACATACAACCGTATGTCTATCATCTACTTTCTATATTTGCTGCATAGTTGTGTACTGCAGCCGCTCTCTTGGTGTAATGAGCAAAATCAACAGCTTTAGGATCTAAAAGATGATATATGCTTCAACCTAGGCAGTTCTAAACGCACAAGAGACGTCATTTACGGTGATTATCATAGCATCCCAAGAGAGTTGGCTTTCTTAACCAATATTGCTCAAACCTTTGCCTGGCATACTCCTTGTAGTCAAAGTCAAGCGTGTTCACATAGGCCTGGAATCACATATTTCGATGAGACAACTCAACTGCAATTGCTAGTAAATGGTGTATATACATAAGATGCAGAATGCATACCGAGATTACTCCCCATAAGCCCCAAAATAGATGGCTTGCAAGAGTATACTTTTCTGTGTCATGAAGCAGCTGCTCTATCTCATCTTCACTGGCTTGATTGCCTATACAAAGAAAACGTCCATGTACAGTTTTAAGAATCTTACTAATTTCTGAAAACTATTTAAACAAACAGAAAATTTAGAGACTAACCTCCAGAACTTAGATATGCTTCCACGAATCTACGTCGCTCTTGTAGGCCTGAAAATGCAATTAACATAAGAATCACTTAATCCTAAAATTGATGACTCATCTTTTTTTTCTTTTTCCCTAACGTACCTAAAATATAAAAACTAGTTCATATGAAGGTAAGTGAAAGAATCAACTTGAATCAAAAGTCAGGATCATTAGAAAAAGAGACCACAAACAACCTTGTGCATTAATAATAGTCACTGACCTGGGTATTTACTATATTCCAAAACATGCGGTGTCTCAGAATGATAATCTGCTGCCGTCTCACAGAAGTGGTTTGCTAGGTCATATGCAACAGGATTGTAACTTGCATACTCGTAATCCTAGTTATTGAAAAAAAAAAAATGTATCAGAATAATTTCATGGTCATGAAATCGAGACCCAACTTAAAGGAAACGAAACAAAAAGGAAATTAAAAAACATATATAATCTAACATAAGGCTTGGAAGTGTACTTAAAACAAAGAAAATAGAAGCAAATGCAAACATCTAAGAAACCGCTAGGAGAAATAACACCCCAAACAAAACCCAGGATGTGCGTCAGGAAGAGATAATGCATCCAATGCTTTGAAAATCATACTCAGGTTACAGACTTAAAAGGAAATGGGAAAATATGTCAAAATCTATGGCATCCTAATTCCTAATATTACTAAAAATCTCAGGAAGTGCATCATAAGACTAATAGAATTAGGGACCACATTCCTCACAATTACAGAATGAAAACAAAACTGAGGGAAAAGTAACAACATTCAATTGGGGCAAATAGAAAATGGATGGGATGATATCATCGAACATCTGATCAAGAAAAGAGTAATACCTCAGGGAAAAAGCAAACCTTTTCTTTTGGCTTCACTTTTTGTTTTGTTTCCATTTATATGATTAGTGCAGTTGACATCTTTAGCTGCAACTGTTTAAAATTGCAATAAAATTACCATGCAAGCATTACAGTTTGTTTCAAGCATGAGTCAAAATTTCAGACACTGTCATTTTAAGCTTCTGTGCAACTCATTGCTTTACCATGGGACTAGTGAAAAAAAGTGCAAAACAAAAC
The DNA here is from genome assembly GCA_026413575.1 of Erythroxylum carthagenense. NCBI lineage: Eukaryota > Viridiplantae > Streptophyta > Magnoliopsida > Malpighiales > Erythroxylaceae > Erythroxylum > Erythroxylum carthagenense. Next base: position 45,881,048 of record JANZLD010000003.1, read on the forward strand.
AAGAAGAGTTTATGTGAGAAGATATCAAATGATAAAGTACAATACGTAGCTAGCTAACCACAAAAATTTTGAGTTTTTCTCAGTTAACCCAATTTATATTTGGCCAACTTTTGTTACACTGAAAATTGCGGGAGATTGAACTAAACGAAATGCAACCTTTCCCTAATCTAGCCCTCTTTCTCTCATCATAGTGACTGATGTCTGTTCCTGTAATTAGCATATTTTGCAGTCCTTGCGATCAATGTGAGCACAAACCAAGATGTCAGTCAAATTGCAAACAACCAATTAATATATCCTACAGTCAAAGTTGAAAGAAAAGATGTTTTATATAACCGTCAATTCTGTAGCAGAAATATCGGGCTTCCAAGATTTCATCTCCAAATATTATCTAGCATACTTAGGCATTTCACTGGTGACATTACAGACATACACTGACATACAATTGTAACAAACACGTGGAAATTTATTGAGTTAAATATTGGTATCAAGCCAACAAAAATATCATTTAACAAAAGAACAGAGGAAACTTACAATCAGGGTGATCGCTCTTATTTCTTCATCCATCATTATGTTACCATATTGAAGGTCATTATGGCAAAAGCCAATTTCTTGATGCTTCTGGGACAGCTCTTTTTCTAAATTATTGATTTCTTCTAGTAGAACATCCAAGTAAAAGGCCTTTGCATCTTTAGGGGAACAAATGCTTTTAGCCTTCCTAACCCAATCCCTAGCGAATACGAAGACAGAATAGATAAGTTGTTGATAGAGGCACTAAAATGCACTTTGGAAAAGGAAGATTTACTTTCTGATGATAATACCTTATTCTTCTCCAAAGGAGTATATTTCTGGGACCTGGCACATCAAGATTGTGGAATTCTCTTGTTTTTGCTGCTATCAGATCAGATATCTCAGGGTCACGGAGGTCAGCAGCTGATAGGGTCTGGAAATTGAACCACGAAAAGATGGAAGCAGTAAGTAGCATTAGTCATCAAAATAAAGATTGATAGTATTATTTAGGGTGATACGCAGCATATCTAAATAAAGATCAAGGAGGGGATGAATAGGAAACCTAAGATCCATGAAATTTGTTGAAAATACGTATGACCTGAATTTAGGAAAATCTGGACATGATCAATCACATGTTCTTAATTTAAACAGCAAAAACCAACTTGTTCAGAACCAAATAATAATAAACACGTAGCCGCTTTTCATTTAGTTCAGAGGGTGTCCTAACTAGCACAGAAACTTCACTTCTTACCTTCACACATACTTGCAATCTCAAATAACATCTTAAGGTAATCGATCAGATTCCACATCTAAAATAACTAGCCAATGGTGCAACATAGGATAATATAAAGATATGCCCCGAATACCATAGTTAGCCCTACTAGAATTGAAAATAAGCATAAAATGCAGTTACCCTCGCATGAATGAACTCTTCAACTCTTCCTTCCGGAAACCGTCCAAGAAGCCGAGGCCCTTGTCCATGCCTAGACATGCACTCAAATGTCCTAATCTCATCATCCCTGTTGAAGAACACCTCAACGCCTTCGCCATAAACACGAACCAGAACTTTTCGGGTGGGATCACCGGTCTTGGTAGGCCAATTAATCTGGTATACCTCGTTAGTCATAGCCCCTTTCAACGGTACAACCTGCAATGCATCCAAGTCGTCCACTACATCTCCCCACTCAGAGGCCACCGAAAGAAGCACTTTCTTTAGCTCCTCTGGGAAGTTACCCTTTACGAAACCGTTAGTCAAGATCGCCATTTCCCACCTCAAAAAAGAGCTCAATCGACGAGTAATACAGCACTGCATTGAAGGGCAAATGTCAAAATAAAAGAAACACGAGAACTTTATCGCTGCACATGACAATCCAATCTCTAAAATTGCATCCACCATTCAAGATTGGATCAAACTCATCTCCAAAAGCAAAAAAATTCACAGCCGAAAAGAAGAATATATAAAAAGCCCAGTTCAAGAAAAATCTTGAAAACTGAAAAGACGCGGAATTTACAGAAAAGAAAATGAAGGAGAAACATGCAAAAGGAAAAGGACGCACCTAGGAGGGAAAAAAAGAGAGAACGACTCCAACAAAGTAGAGAAGATGACGAGATTGAAACAGAGAATATGTGTATTATAACAGTAACGTAAAGGAATGGTAAAAAAATATAAAAGGGATATTGACAACACTTGTTGCTGATTTATATACAAGTGAACACCAAAAAAACAAAAAAAACACCCGCGTAGAATCTCCTCGGATTGTGTGAGCTGGCTCTGATGAGAAAGCCACCGACGGACGCTTGTAATCCATCACAGACCAACACACCATTAACACGTGTAAAGTCGCCGGATTTTTTCAATTGAGCTGGCCAATTATAATTAGCCACGTGGCTATTTGCCGAACGATTTATACAAGCAAGTACCGAACCGAACTCATGGTTGGAAACTTTCGCTCGCCCTAGTCAAAGTCGTCTATCCTAATCCAATTGTTTGTTTATTTAATTAAAAACAAGGTTAAAATAATATAAATATTGCTAAAAAATTATAAAACGCGTGGGGTTGGAAGTTTACGCACGTACTAAGGAAAGCAATGTCACATGGTGACCAGGCATGAGCGGAACAGGATCGATTTGGATTTTGTGCCTACTTGGGAAGGAAATCATGTACGCCGTTTGGGATTAGATATTACGTCGTTTTCAAAAGTCAACATGAGACGCCAGTGTACGCATTGATTATTCATTAGTACGAGTTCGTTTACAAAATTTATCCAAACATATTTTATTTGGACATTTGATCTTCTAAAAATGTAAGCGACGCAAACTGTACTCAAAAGTAAATTCAAAGAAACACTATTTTAATTACATTCCGTGAATTCTTGATCATAGTCTTATGTCCATATAAAATTGTATATTATTAAATCTTTTAAATTTTGTGTCTAAAATTTAACGAAGTATTGATAATAATCAAGGTCATTCTTAACATTTTATAAGCCCTGGGTAAAGTAAAAAAAGTTTATATTTTTACCTACTTTTGGACTTTCATGTAGAATAAAAATAAATAAAATATAAATTCTTTTATTGTTCTTTTATTTTTTATAAGAATAAAAATAGGTCATATTTTATTATTTATAAAGATGGGTCTTAAGCAGATGTCTATCCTGTCTTTGCCCAAGGTCAGCCCTGATAATGATGATAATTGATTAGAGCAGCAACTACCATCTTCAATTGAATAATCCATTTAATTCCAATTGAAGATATCATGTCCTAAATTTTTAATAACTTTTGATTACTTATGTGCCTCATCAATGGGTACCGACTTGAGAGTAGGACCTATTCAAATTGAAGATATTGTCAATTTTAATTAAAGGGCGCGGGCGCTTAGGATGACTTCCATGACCCAAGACCCTCCCACTAAAGATAACTACCACCAACCACCAAAGTCGTTCACCGTCCAAACATTTTTTTATAGTAGTGTCTACACTTTTGTGCATTTATAATTGACTCACCATGCAACACCCAATTATAGTGACCAGCAAAATAATTCGATGCAATATTAATATCTTATAAGGACTTTGATCATGTTTATTAGTGATACTAACTAAAGTATTAGCAATATAATGACTTTGATCATGTTTATTAGTGATAGACTTTGTTTACATTATATAATTAAATATCTTGTCAATTTTCATACATATTAATCCATGATGAGAATTGATTCGTTTGGAATACAATTCTTTATTTATTTTAGGAAATTGGTAATTGTCAATAAAGCTTACATAGATGATTTCCAATAAAGAACCTCCAATAGATTGACGAGGTAGAAAATATAATATATAAAAATAAAGGATTGACAGTAAATGTGGGATATAAATCATCAATACTAAATAGCCTCCAACTGGTCAGTAAAGCAAAAATAATACGTGTGAAATATAAATGACCTACAATAGAGAACTTTCAAAAGTCGATGAGGCATAAGATATAAATATTTTTTAAAAAAGGGACCCATATTAGAGGGATCTCTTCGAAGTTGATAGATAAAGCACAAAGGTAAGTGCATGAATATAAATGATTGACATTTAAAAATCTCACAATCATTTAAAAATCTCTAGTATGTTAATAATGCAAAAAAAAAAGGAATAAAAAATAATGGGATCGACACTTGAAAAACCTTAACTAGGTTGTTAAAGCATAAAGATAAATGAATGAAATATACATGATCAACAAACTAGAGAATCTTTAATAAGTCGATGTGACAAAAAATGTAAACATAAAAATAAAGGATAGATACTGAATAATAACAAACAAGCCAATAAGATAAGAAAAACAAATGACCAATGATTATTTTTGATATTAAAAATGCATATTTATGCTAGAAAATTAGTGTTGAATCCATTTACGAATATTTCATATATAAATAAGATATTTGAAATTAAAACACAAATTGAAGGGGTCTTAAAAGATATTGCCTCTATTTAACTACTCACTTAGTGTTTTTTCACTAGTTGAAAAGTAGAGATGACAATGAGCTCTAACTACAAGCTGACAGGCTTGTGGACCTATTTGTGGTGAGCAGGGTCCGCCACCACTTGCCCCCATTATAGCTTCATCCCTGTGGGGCCACATTTGCCATACCTATTGAAAAGGTTTCATTATCAATAAATAAATCCATTCCATCTTGAAGTCTAGGAACATATTAATTGCAATTGTAATTTTCTTAAATTTTAATAACCATTATTGAATATAATTATGACCTCAAGGAAGATTATTGTGTTTTTAGAATTGCTTTAGTTTTCGAAACCTTTTTATTAAGGAAACATGCACTTTTTTGTATTTCATATGTTTTAATAGGGATCCAA
>JANZLD010000003.1:45899174-45917198 GCA_026413575.1 Erythroxylum carthagenense
GAAGAAGTTCCTCACATCTCCTTTTGAATCAACACAGATTAAACAAATGGTATTTCAAATGTAATCAAGCACCAACTAGTACGGGAATTGATTGGGAAGTTTTATCAAAATCAAGAGTATCATTTCGTAATTTGGTATAAATAACTAACAATGAAGAATGATGCAGGGCATTATAATCAGTGCATTCTCAACCAATGAAACACGAAACCAGACTTCATACAGATCCCATCACCCAAACCAATGACAAAGAACAACAAAGAGTTTCAAAATGAAGTCTAACCTAATATTCTCGGACGATGGTAGCAGTCGGGGTTGCGAAGATCGGATCTCCTTCGAGAGATTCCAAATCTGGCTTAACAGACGGAAACGAAACACCCACATATGCGTTAGAAGGTGTCCACAAAAGATTCGGGAAGAGGAGACAAGCATCTGAAAAAGAAACAACAAAAAGCTTACCGTGCGTAGATGAAGACTAGTGGAGACAAAGACTAGCGGCCCTGCGTTTTAGGTTTCAGACGTACACAAATCAGGGTAGACGCGTCTTTTACAAAATCTGTCTGTTGGACAGTGTTCTCTGTACCACAGAAAACGATCGGACAAGATTTTTGTGTCCATGTCCTTTTAGGACAGGATAAAAACCATCATCAGACAGTAACCAAACATGATATGGGACAGAACTTTTGCGTCCTTGTCCACTGTCCGCAGGGCTATGGACACTAACCAAACGTAGCGTAAGCAATAGGATGAAGACCATATCAATTCAAAGTGGACTAACCAATTTAGCCCACACACAAGAGATAGATAACAGTCAGTAGCTAATTTTCACCTTTAAGAAAGAATATTTCACAAAAGATACTTGTATCTCAAAACTCGACCTTTCAACTCTAATAGTAGTATGGATTCGAATGCCTTTGATATGATAGGATTAATCAGCCTATGCCACCCAGCATTTCTTTCTGTGATTCGTTCAACGTAACAGAAGTGAGAGGAGGAGAGGAAACACACAACCTTGAAGAGCGCGTCCATGGAGCATTCCGCTGCAAAGACTGTGTCTGCCAGTAATATTTCTTACTTGCGTAACTCAATTGTTTCCAAATTCCTGAAACTGTCTATTATTCGTGAAAAAGTACATTACATTTTTAGCATCGAATCTTTCTTCTTTCCTGGGTCTTTCTCATCGTTTGGGATGTTGTTTCTAACCACATGAGGAAAAGGCTTGAATGGGTTGTTTCTATTTCACCCAAAAGATCACACTCTTAACTTATTAAAGCGTCTACAAACGCCTTGCGGATTCGGTTTTTTAACGTATAAACAACGAAAGTGGATGCACCTTCTGAAGGAAATAGCTGTTGAAGCTAACGGCTGTTGAAGATCGTGAGGGGCCTATGGATGATTCAACTTCTATGAGATTTATTTTCCATAATGTGTTCTTTATCAATTTCAATTGCTTGCTTATGTTTTGTTTTTCTATTCTGTAATCTACTTAATCCAAGTATGTGTGTGTGTGTATATCTCGATTACAGATTCATGGGAGGATAAGAAGCGAATGCCTCAAAGGGATCCAGTAAAGTTTTTTGCATCAGTCAATACAGAAGATGACAATTCCGTTGATTTTCTTCGTGCTTTTTGGGGTAGGCTTATGGTTCCACATTGGGTTACATTTGCGTAAACAATATGAATTCTAATATAACTTTTAAGTAAACTAAACAAAATTGGAAATTTATGTATAAAACGAGTGGCGTGAATGGGAAATTCTGAGAAATAATAGTGATCTGGATAAACTTTTTTGTACATCGCATTTGTTTTTCCAAATAATTCAACTTGCGATACCATGGTTGTCTACAAATTCATACTGTATAAAAGCATAATTTGGCTTTTGTAGTTTATTTCGATTATGTTTTGTGGTTAATCTAAAGTCAGCCCTTTCTTGCTTCCTAAAAAGACTTTGGATCTCAAAAGTGGGGAGCGCTACACTTTGCATTATGGTAGTACATAACTTCCAGAAACATTTTTTTATGGCCTTGAGAAGTTATATTCAGTTGTCTTATAAATAAATTTTCCAACATATTCGAGGTGGTTATGGTTTGCTAGCAAATCTGCTAACATAGCCTATTTGTGCTATAGGCTTAATGCTTGCCTAGTTTGGCACTATATTCGAACTGTTAATGCTAAATTCGTGAACCTAATAGACTTCCTAAGCTTGAAAGATGTCCTGATTGCAGATGTTAACTAGTTGGTTCAGGTTTTTATTTTCCTTTGTTGAGCATCTAAGTTTGAAACGTGTCTAGTGAAAAGTAATGAATTTATGATAAACAAAAACATTTAAGCAGTAAAAATAACTGAAATTCATTCTTAGTTTGTAGTAGTTATTGTTTAATCTTTGGCATTGGTTTTGCAGAAGGCTTCATAGCTGGAGGTGCTGCTGGTCTAGCTGCAGAAGCTGCTTTATACCCAATCGATACAATAAAAACTCGACTACAGGCTAGTCTTCCATAATGTTGCATTTTACTCTAACTTTGGCACCTATGATCAGCATAAAGTCTCTTGTTACACTTCAGTAATGGATGCATGAAGTGTATAGTCATCTTGCTGTTTTTTCTATATGATTTACAAGTATCAAGGTCTCAGTGACCTCAATGGAGATGGTTGTTCTCAATAATATGAAAGAAACCATCATTGGTCGTCTATGCTAGTTTTGCACTTGCTTTTTTGCGTTTTGGATCACTACTTCACATTCTGTCTGATATAACTTGTGATCTTTGTCATTACTATTCCTTTTAAAAGAAAGCAATGGGAACAATGAAAGATTTCGCTGGTTTTTTTCTATCCAGTTTGTGAAGCTGACTTACTTGTCATTCAATATTAAACTTGTCAAGTTTTAGTGACTAACTGACTATCCAATATGCTCCATAAATGAAAGTTCTTGCTTGCCTTTTAGGCAGCCCATGGTGAAGGAAAGATTATTCTGAAGGGCCTCTATTCTGGATTGGCGGGAAATCTTATTGGAATTCTGCCGTGAGTGCTTCTTCTCCATATATCCTCTAACTCTATCCTAATCAGAGTGCTGATATAATCAAGAATGAGAATCCTATAATAATAGAATAGATACTAATGTAGGAAGACTTTTCAGTTCACCAGGCACTTATTGTGAGATTAGTTTCCGATAGTGGGAATTCACTCCTTCTTGCCTCCCTTGGTCCATTTTTCCAACATTTGATTTGAACTTGTTTTCTAATCAAAACTTAAGGTCATGCTTAGTGTTTGGTAAATGCTATGTGGAGCAACGACTGAAAATGGATGAAAATGTTGCATCTTGAATTCTAGAATCATTCATTTCGTTGTTCTATTTTATAGATTCCTAGCTTATTTTTCGTTTCAAGTTTGCATTGTTACTCTTGCAGAAGATCAAAAACTGGTTTTTTTTTTTTTTGAATAGCCTGCAGTTCATATGTTTAAATTTATTTGCAGGGCATCTGCTATTTATGTTGGCGTATATGAGCCTATAAAGCAGAAATTGTTAAGGGCAATACCGGAAAACCTTAGTGCCTTTGCCCATCTGGTAAGGTTCTACAATTAAATGATTGAAAATGCTGAATTAATAGATCTGGTTCTCTTATTTGATCGTTCTGCTTATCTTTAGTCCTGCTACCTTTCTTTAGCTTCCAGTTCCTGCTTAATTGTGATTATTGTCTCATGGTTATATCAACTTGGATGAACATCTGGCAATGCCCTAGAAAAGTCCCTTCAATACGTACAGCACTGTCATTTTTTATAGAGACAAATACTACATAAGTCATGTTTTGCTATCCACCTGTGCAGCATATTGGCACCCTCTTTCTTTCAAGTTGAGAGAGACTATTCATGTAACAAGTACTGGATACATAATTATTATTTTAATAGGTTTCAGGACTTCATTCAGACTGCAGGTGCTATTGGAGGTGCTGCTTCTTCTCTTGTTCGTGTTCCAACAGAGGTAATTTGCTACTTTTTATGTATCTTCTGGTGATTTAAATAAGCTGTTCCTTACTAGACGTTCTTCAGGTTGTTAAGCAAAGGATGCAAACTGGACAGTTTCATTCAGCCTCTGATTCTGTCCGTCTTATTATTTCTAAGGAGGGATTTGGAGGTCTCTATGCGGTAGGCAACACACTCCTTCAAAATACATATGCTTTGCCTCTCCTGGACAGAACGAAAATGTCTGATCTTGTCGACAGCTTCTTTTGCTTTCACCTTCCTGCATGAGTCTTGTCATTTTTACATGCTGATGTTGATTTGTCAATGTCACGAGTTCTATATGTTCATCCCTATTATATTTTATTCGTTCACTTCATGAATTGCAGGGTTATGGATCATTCTTATTGCGAGATTTGCCATTTGATGCTGTCCAATTTTGTATCTATGAGCAGCTCTTAATGGGATATAAGCTAGCGGTAAACTAGCATATGTTATTTTTCATTGCTACCATTGACATATGCATTCGAGGATGGATATTTTACATGGATTTTGAGTTTGAGGGAGTAGCATAGTGGCTAGCACTCCCTCCCAAATACTAAAGGTCATGGGTTAGAGTCTTCGCCTGGGCAAGATGGGGTGTGGGAAAGAGTTTCTGACAGACCAAAAAATAAAAAGCAAAAGATAGTTTCTACCTTCTGTATTAGAAAAACTGGTTTGAGAAAAGAAACTAACACAGAAACACAAAAAGCTTTTGCAAAGTTCAAACCTAGTCCTAGTTGTCTAACAAGGATACAACTGGGAACAAATATTCAATTACTTCCTAGGGACACAGAATATTTATGCAAAGCTTTTAATGGCTGCGCTTCATTCCAGGATTATTTAGATAAATTAAAAAGCCACAGAGAACCCACCCGGCCCTGGAGTAGACTTTTCCTTCTATCCTTCTACCTATTCGACCAGACATGTTATTTTAGAATCATTAGGAAAGAAACAAGTGAAAGTCACAGTATTTACTCCATGTCTTGGTTCAGTCATCTGTGCAAGATGTGACTCTTTTACAACATTCTGCAGGCAAGACGAGATCTGAAAGATCCAGAGATTGCTATACTCGGTGCATTTGCTGGTAATGCAATAATATTCATAGCTTTTCGATTCATTTTGCTGTTATCCTTGAAATTGCAAGTCTGATCTGGACTTTCGAGCTCAATAGTAATGCAGGATTGCCTTAATTATGAGCCAGCCAGAGGTTATGCTGTATGCATATTTCGTTTTTAACTGGGGAACTTTAGTCGAAGATCCCTTGTGACCTTTATCTATCTCTGTTTGATTCTCCATTTTTGTGATGGATTCAATTATTCTCCAAACTATAGATATCTGAGATTAGTGCGCATCTCATCTGGGGTTTATTTAGCTTGCATAATGGTGAGGAGTAAATTAGTCACAAAATAAATATGATTGTTGATGAAAAATATGTCGCAAATAGTATCTACATACGAGGACACAATTTTTCAAGTGACACATGCGCATACTTTTTGGATTTTGAAATGCCATTAGTAGGGAATATTATTGGTGAGCAAATTTCTAGGAACACTAAAAGGTTTAATTATTTAATTTCTGTTTTTTTTTTTCTCTTTTGTAAACAGTTTCATGTTCATTAACATTAGCATTACATGGACTACAAACTGAAAACTTAGAAGGGGAATAATTGTCAATCTGTCTATTTTCTTGCAAGCTGAAAGGCACCATACAAACAGACATCAGCATTACGCATATTGTTAATAGATATTAATCTCCTGAGCTGTGACACTAAATTGTATGAATAAAATGTTGCAACTACATAAAGTATCTACTGTAGTTGCAAAAGTTATGTGCTTTTGGAGTTCAAAAATAAATAAATATTGCAATCTTCAACTGCTTAATCATGGAAACGACAAGTTGAAACTTGATACACGTGTACATATATATCACGAGTAATGGGTCCATCTTCTACAATCCTGATGAGACTGTTTCTTAATACCTAGGAAAGCACAAGTCACGGCCCACAAGATTTAACTGCAGTTTATTGGGAGGTACTGTTACCTCCTTGCCACCAGCATAATAGTGTAATGGCTAATCTCGAGAGTTCAAACTCAGGGCTCAACTTTGACAATATTGCACTTTGACCATACTGTAATATAAGTACTATACTTTGGGATGATAAGTGACTATTCTCAATGCTGAATGCATAGTCTGGAGAGATTTTCTGCCTGAGAGCAAGTTGATCATTTGGAAAATGGAGTACTTGGAGAAAGAAATTCCTGAAGTATTCTAGAGTCTGGATGCCTGTGCTGTGCTGGCATATGAGTCCATAGACAGATTGATGACATGATTCTCTAATTCTTGCTTCAGTTCATTCTACTTTAATGAGCTAGAAGTCAAGTATTTTAGTATGTTACTTTTGTTTTTTTTTTAATACTCATGTATTACATAAATTTGAACTTGACTAAAGTATGAGAACCATCGCAACATATGTGATTCAGGTGCAATAGCTGGAGCTTTAACTAATCCTCTAGATGTGGTGAAAACTAGGTTAATGGTTCAGGTATAGATAACATTTTCTACTTGCCTTTTTGTTTTCTTTTCAATCATTTGTAGAAATGATTCTGTTCTCTTTTTGTGTTGGCAATATCTGTATCTCTGTTTTTTCACTTCATTTCATTTCTCTCTCAATTCGCAGGGATCAACAGGCCACTACAAAAGCACTTTTGATTGTGTTAGGACTATAATAAAAGATGAAGGAAGTCATGCTCTTCTAAAGGTGTACTTCTAAGCAGTAGTTAAGCTAATCAAAGCGTAACTACTGTTACTCCTATTTGGTTGTGAATGAGTTGCAAGAATATGTTTGCTTTTACCTCATGGAATTATTTGGCTACAGGCTCAAACTTGGGCATTTGGCTGTGGCCAAGAGAAAAGGATGTTGCATGGGCATAAGTTACTTTAAATTTAGTTTTCCCCCTGATCTGCATATGCTATGCTTTCCTTATATTTGTACTTGTGAAGATTCTAGTATGCACCAAGTCAGCCCTTTACTATTATTATCCTACCGGATCCCAGTTTGCACCTTGTTCACATACGTATGTCTTGTCACTGTTCCTGAGCTGTCTTTGGTTGTTGCTGTGCATGATTACTATCAGTTCTTTTGCTGTTAATCTCCAAGTTTATTAAACTTCTCCTGGCAATTGTTAAATGATAGGTAATAAACACACATCCTGCAAGAAATGATAGATTATAGAAAGCAAGAAGATGGCACAAATTTTGTTTCAAGTTCGAACTTCTGGTCTTGTATAAATGGGTATCATGGAAGCCATGTAGATCAGTGCTTGGATGAGAGTACTATGGTGTCCTTCTCTAAAATAGTTAGATGAAGTTGTCTCCTCTAATTTGCTGCAGGGAATTGGGCCAAGAGTAATATGGCTTGGAATTGGAGGTTCAATCTTCTTTGGGGTCCTTGAAAAGACGAAACAGGTACTTTATCAACAGCGCAGAGAGGCGGAGAGGCGGAGAGGTCACACTCTTTCAAGCAAAGTTAACTGAGGAATTGTGTTTCATTTGCAACCTGACATTTGATATACATTCTTGAAACTTATAAAAAGATGTAGCAACGAGATTGAAAGCATTTTAGTTTCTTTGGTTTCTGATTTTCTGCACTGATTATTTTTTCTTTCAACCACACCCTATGTAGTGAGAACAGCCATGGTGGTTTACTGGTTTAGGTAGGAATTTGTCATTTTGGAAATCAGGTCTGGATGGTTCTAGTTCTTGTATGCACCATTAGTAGTGGAAATGTTACTTTAAGACCTCTGGTAATGAGGCCTTATCTTAGCCCACATGGAAGGTTCCCAAGCTTTAGTTTCCTTTTAGAGTGAGCTCCGGAGTTGCTATCTTTAAACAAGGCAAACAGGTTATCAAGTGTTTTTTAAGCTTTTGGACTATCTTGAAAAGCTATTGATATATTTGATAAATGTTTTATTGGTTAGTTTATTTAACCCCAATAATTTGATTTCTAAAAGCTCTATAGAAGAGCTTTTGGAGTTAGTTATTTGTCTAATAACAGTATTGTCTTTCACTTTATTCTCTGTTTTTACTGTTAAAGTTGCCTTTTTTAATCGTACAATTATGTCGTGAAGTTTGGAAGAATATAATAAAGGAGTTAATTAAACTTTTTGATCTTTATTTAATTTTATAATATTAGTTTACATTTAAAAATATCATAATATTAAATTTTTTTAATATAAAGAGTCACATCAAATTAATATTTTTAGTATATAACTACTATATATTATATGTGTCATACTATAATTATAGATATGTTTAAGTTATTAAATAATTAAAAAATATATATATATAATAAAAATATTAATATGATGTAGCTCACTGTTTCATTTATATTATTAGAAAATTTAATATTGAATTATTATTATTATTATTATTTTGTTTTTTAAGTTATAAACTTAATTTTGTAAAATTAAATATTTAAATCTAAATTCTTATAAGAATATTCAACAAAATATTAAGAAATATAATTTTTATACTCTTATATTTTTTAAAATTATATTCTCATAAGTCATTTTACACATTAACTTTTAGTTGTTAATTAATTTTATTAAACATTTTTAATAAACAGTTGATGTTATTTACCGGTCAAATCAACCGATATAATTAACTATTAACTAATCACTGATAAAATCAACTAACAACTAATGTAATCTGTTATTTACTAAACTGGGTCATTGTCATGTTTAAACATTTATAGTGTTTCTTAATAAATCATCTAAATTTATTAAACCATATAAAATTATGATACGAACTTACTTTTTTTTTTTTTAATACAAAAGTAACAATAATAAATAAATAAATAAATAGAAACAAACAGCCCCCTATTTGACAAATAAAAGCTGCCCATCAAAGTCGCAGGTCAGGCTCAGGCGGGAGCAGGACAGTCACTTCTGTTTGAGACGTTGGTAAAAACGATTGCTTTCCACTAGTCAATCTGTTTCCTTTTCAGTGAGGCCTTTCTCTAAACAACTGCACAACAAGACAAGACAAGTTGCATGTAGCTGTCCCTACGAAGCGTTGGGTGATTGGGAGGCTGGAGAGCTGATTCGTGGAATTTGCCGCCTTCGATCTTTTTCTTATGGAACTACACGCATGCCGACTGCGAAACGCATGATTCTTAATTCTTTTTCAAAACTTTCACCGGAACTGTCATTTTAGAACTATACGTTGGGGATAGGTTAACAGGGACACCTGAAAAGGAAGACCATAGAGTTGAGAATGAGAATATAAAGGTGATATCATCTCATAAATAGGTAAAAGGGACATTTTTATTTTAAAATTTTAATTGAATATTTAATGGCATAACATATTTTAACATTATAAAAATTATTCTTTTAAAATCTTAATTTGACTTATGTCTAAGGACTAAAATAAAATATATCATATTATTTTTAAATATTTTAGAATAAACTAATATTTATTTATATCAACTAAAAATTTTAATATTCCAATCTGGACTCTTCCCCCTCCTCTTGGGCCAACTGCTACGACTCTTCCTACTCTTGGTTTAAGGTACTCTACGGTCCTATTTTCTTCTCTTTCATTTCCGACCACTTGAACTTTCTTTTTAGCCCTTTTTTCACTACCCTTTATAAACTCTATAATCTAACCTTCATTTCTTTTTGGGTTAATTATTAAATAATTCTTAAACTTTATTCAATTTTACATTATTAACTCAAACTTTAAAAATAGTGCTAAATATTCAAAACGTTCAATTTATTGCAAAAATTGTCCAACATTAAATTTTCGGTTAACTTCACAAACGATGCCAGATTTTTGTACACACCATGTGGTTGGTATCCTGTTTTTTAACTAATTATTTAATGTTTAAGTAATTTTTAAAAACAAAAACTTAATTTTTCTCTCCTATTTTGTTTCCCGTTCGGTTGCGATTACCCGGCTCATCATAAGAGGGTACCATGAGAGGTGATTTCTATAGTAAGAACGTAAAGGCTGGAGATAACCTTACTAATATCATCTGTACATTTCTTCGAGGGAGGAAATTCATCCTCGTATGGTGGCATCATCATTTATGGAACGGTCTTTTAAGCCCAACCCATGGTCTAGAATCTAGATCATTATCATCATTTCGAGGATGACATTGTTGGGAAGGTTGACAATAATGAATTTTGTTGGAATCCAACTGTGATCGAATCACGAGTATAATAGAAAACAAAAATTTTTACGGATTCTGAGCAGACCCTGATAATTGAATAAATTTAAATAAAACACAAATCAATTTAGAAATCGTAATTTGCTCGCTTTTTGTTATCAAATCTTTGAAATTTTTTCCGATTGATTAATTATAAATTGTTCAAGTGTCCAGCCTTTGATAGTATCCACAGAGTAATTCTCAAACTGTTATGAGAGGAAGAAGACAAAAAGTGTTAGCTTCTAAAAAACTTTTCTTGTTAAATAGAAAAATTGTAACAGTCTTTTATTAAAATTAAATATCTTTAACTTTAATTGAAATCAAATTCTAATTATAGTTAATTTAATTTTAATAAAATCAAATATCTCATATTAAATCTCAAAGTTTCTCAAACTTTATAATTAAGTCCAACTTAATTAAATTGATTTTTTTTCACAAATTGCTCTTTAATGTGTGACCTATTAGGCTCTTAATAAATTAGCAATGATTATAAATTATAAATCTAATTCACAATTAGAATTAGATAAATTAAAACTCCTTGTAATTTATTTTTAATTCTCTAGTTAAATAATTCATAATCATAAATCATGATTGACGTCTAGCAACATGTCATGATTACTCAAATATCAGAAATGTCAAAGTGATTGACTTAATTTGTCCATGCTTGGCTATAATGTATAATTTAACCCTTTCGTGATTCAATATTCTAATTGGATAGAGTATGGATACAATGTCTACTCTTATCATCCAATCATGTTTGTTCTTGCTAATTAATAATTTGATTTATAATTGAAAATTGAAAACTCCTTTTCAAATATCAATTCACTCTGGCCAGAAAATTCCATAAATCATTACTAATAAAAATCAGTAGAATATTCTCTCTAATTACTTTAGAGTGACGAATTATATATTGACTTACTCAACTATCTACATATGATTACTACCGACTAAATTATCCTAAGACGATTCATAAGTAACATCAAAACATAGTAATTTTCATACTAGATACCTTAGTAATTTCAAATCTGATGATCAATTATACAATCATCATTATGAGATAAATCCATAGATACATAAGTAATATTCTATTTAGAATTCTCATAATCGGGTCAGTTTAGTGACTTATTCTCTAATAGTCACTCATATATTAGTTTAAGTATCTCTATACTTTAATTTATGATATCAATTATTTTCTTTATAAGAAAGAAATATAATGTATGTTAGTTTTACCGTTTCAATAATATCCAGTCTTGGTGAAACTATAACTAAGAGCATTTAGGAATAACACTTAAGTGTAAATTGAATATCATAATTATGATCTCATTATAATTTCAATTACACAGTAATTATTCCAAGGATTTTATCTTTAGTATTAAAACATAGAATATTAATTAAATTAATACATAAAAATAAATAACACCTTTTCATTAATTCAAAATAATGTCATAAATTAATTTGCATCCAATTGATTGGCTGTAAGGGCATAAATTAACAATCTCCTACTTATACTAAAGCCAATCTCCTATGAATCTAATACCATATCCATCCATATGACGATCATGTCTCTTTTAAGATAATGGCTTAGTAAGAGGATCTACTAGATTCTCTTTAATGGGAATTCGCTCTAATGTTATCTCTTTTCGCTCCACTATCTCCCTGATCAAGTGAAACTTTCTGAGTACATGTTTGAATTGTTGATGAGACCTAGGTTTCGTTGCTTGCATAATAGCACTGATGTTGTCACAATACAATATTATGGGCTCAACAATGCTAGAAACCACTCCAAGTTCAGTCTCTTGATCCAAATAGCTTCCTTTGTTACCTTTGACGTTGAAATATACTCTGTTTCAGTAATTGAATCTGCGATGGTTGGTTGTTTGGAATTCTTCCAACTAACCGCACCACCATAAAAAGTAAAAATATACCCTGACTGTGATCTTCTATCGTCTTGATCATATTGAAAAATGGCATCTGAATGACTCTGAACTCTCAGTGCTGCTCAGCTTCTCCATATACCTGAAAATATTTTTAGTCCTTCTTAAGTACTTCAAGATATTTTTTACAACCGTCTAGTGACCCTCATCGGGATTAGCTTGATATCTGCTTGTTATACTCAAAGCATAAATAACATCTGGTCTAATACATAGCATCACATATATGATTGATCCAACTGCTGAAGCACATAGAATACAATCTATTTTATCTCTCTTCTTTTGTATGTATGGACACATAATTTGAGAGAGAAATTTCATGCGATACAGGTAAGAAACACCAATGTATAAAGCTTCTTGTTCGAAGAGAGACATAAATTGTACTCAGCTTTTCTTTTGCATTTTATAAAGAGGTTGGTGTACACATTTTTGATAAAAGGGTCCTGTAAATTTATTTTTTGAAGTTGGATCTTGATTAGTTATAAATTACTCTTGCTCAATCCATCCTATAAGAACTTGTCCAGTAAAATATTTATTTTAAAAAATTTAGAATTTAATTTAGTCTCATAAATAATATTAAAAATTAAATTAAATCATTTATAGAATTTTAAAGCATCAATCTCCCTTTTAACTAAAGTCTTTCAATTCACACATATCTCATATTATTCGTATTTTAAAGTAAATGTAGATACATGCTACAGCTACGGGAATTGTAAGGAGGATGAAAATCTAATACTTTTCTAAACTGGATGGAATCTTTTATCCGTTAAAAGTCAATATTTTCTAGCTCTGTTGTTATTTCCAATGATATTGCCTTCCTCTTTCAAAAAAAACATGTTGCAAAGGCAATTTTGTTAGCCACAACGAAGCTCCGTTCAAAGACTAAATGTCAAAGTTAGGCTTAGTTGAAAGCTCGGATTACCTCATTACGTTTCCTACTTTAAGTTTGAATTCTTATTCTCACTTTTCAAAGAGGTTGTGGAAATTATAGTAATATACAAAGAAAAAAGAAATTAAGTGAATAGTTATTAATTCAAGAAAAGTAGGACAACATTTTATTTTTAATTTTTATTAAATGTCCTGATTGAAAAATGTATAAAGATGTTATATAGATTTTGGTAATAACAACAACAAATTCACACTAAGCAATATTAAAGATTTTGTATATAATTGAATTTTATTTTATTAAATTTCTCATATTTAAAAAACAATATTCATCCCAAGATACTAATTAGTTAAGTCTCGACTAATTTTCACATGGTTTGATTGATGTATGCCCATAATGTAATGTAGTCCATCAGCACATGGTTTTGGGGGACAAGACTTTACACATTTTGGTGTTTGGTTTATCTAAACACGACTTTGATTAGTTTAACTAAAGACAGGCCGTTCAATGCATCAACCGAATCTGGAACCTATTTTGAATCCACTTGATGTTACTTGTCTTGGTAATTCGGAATGTCTTGTTGGTGCTATAACCGTATTAAGCGCTGGCCAAAGCTCATTAATATATGTCATCCTGACAATGTTTTAAAGATGGACACGTTTACCATTACCATGTTTTAGAAAATTGATCACTGACTGGTCCTGGTCAAGGTTCCAGCTTGTGACTCGTGTAACTCATAAGGGAATCTTAATCTGCCTCCACAAGCATTCTTTCTGTCCCCGTATGATAATATATATGACCCTTTTTCCTTCCAAGTTGGAGGAATCGACTTCAAGCAGAATATCTGTAATAATTATGAGCAAACTCCAAAGGTCCAATGAATATCATGTGTTTTTAGTCTTCTCTGTACTGCTCAACATCTTCTTCATTTGGAAATGGCATGTGAGTGGTGCTAAGTGGCTCAGCCTGAGTTGGAGCAAATCAGCAGCAGCAGAAGCAGAGGAAGTGGCAGCCATCCCTTGTTCAAGCCATGGAAGAGCATACTTGGATGGTTTGGTTGTTGATGAGCTCAGTAAACAACCAGTTTGTGAGTGCAACACTTGCTATGGAGGCCCTGACTGTTCTATCTTCTACCCTGATTGTTCTGCTGATGCTAATGGGTACAAATTTTTGTTTTTCCTCGGTCTTGAACCAATTTATTGTCCTGATAAACTATTTTGATGAATTACTCATGAAAAACAATTCAGAAACTTTGTTGAATATGTCAAGAAGAGGTTAAATTAAATATTCTTTTAACACAAAGTCAATAACAACTATCTCAAAGCAGCATAAATATCACCTGGTGTTTTTCTTTTCGTCAAAAATTGAAGTTTGTTGGTTCTTTGATCTCTATTATTGAACTACAAACTCCATGACGATACTATCATCTTTGGCACAGCGGGGATCCATTGTTTTTGGAGCCCTTCTGGATGCAGAATGCAGCAACCAGTGCCGTTCTTGTGGCGGGGTGGCACAGGATGAGTTACTCATATAGTGATCAATCAGTCATCTCCAAAGAGCTGGCTAATCATATTTGGAAGCTACATGCCAATGTAGGAAATGCAGTAACTGATGGAAAATATATAATTTTTGGTGATGGATCAACCCAACTTCTAAATGCAGCAGTTCGTTCCTTGTCCCCGGATAATGGCTCTTCCCCTGCTCGGGTCGTAGCTTCAATCCCATTTTATCCGGTTAGTACCTATAGTACTAAGTTTTTTGTTTTTACTTTTTAGCATATCAACAACGGTAAATGCTTCATCAGGATTTGAATAATGATAAGAGGAATAGGTTTATGGTACTCAAGTTCCGATTGATTGATTGCTCAGTAGAAAACTGCAAATTTTCAGATGCAATGTTTAAGGCTGTTAGTTCAGTTGGTGCACCGAATCATTGCAGGTGTATCAAAGACAAGCAGACTTTTACCAGTCAGTTGATTACAAGTTTGAAGGGGATGCATCACTATGGAAGAACAACTCGGATACTAGTAGAAACATGATTGAGTTTGTAACTTCACCAAATAATCCTGATGGACAGCTGAAAGAGGCAGTTCTTCATGGAGCAAATGCCAAAGCAATTCATGATCGTGCATATTACTGGCCACATTTTACAGCCATTCCATCTCCCGCCGATGGAGATGTCGTGATATTCTCACTTTCTAAACTCACCGGTCATGCCGGGTCGAGATTTGGGTAACTGCAGAATTAGCATTCTACTATCGACATTATTGCTTCCAGTTACCTAGATATTGTTTGGCTTTTCTGGCAACTAGCCAATGGTTGAAGCAAAATTTGCAGGGGATTGTAAGACAAGAGCTACTCTAATGATATGACATGATCTTTTGTACAGTTGGGCGCTGATAAAGGACAAGAAGATTTATGAAAGGATGGGCACTTATTTGACCTTGAATACCATGGGAGTTTCAAGGGAGAGCCAGCTAAGAGCTTTAAAGCTCCTGAAAGTGGTTCTTCAAGGGGAAGGGAGACAAATATTTGAGTTTGGACATGATACTATGAGGACTCGATGGCAAAGATTTAGGAAGATCATCTCAAGATCTAGTCGTTTCTCCATCCAGAAAATTACATCTCAGTACTGCAGTTTTTTCAATGAAGTCAGGGCAGCTTCTCCAGGTAACTATTCTGAAGCACTATTATCATTCACACGACTTCCATATATGAGAAGGATACCAGGATGAAATTGACATTTGATAACAATCTTGATCCTGCATCAACCATTTAATTCTGCTTCTTTCCTTTTTTTTCCCCCCCTCCCTTTCTGCTATTGAACTTCCAATTGCCTTCCACCAAAACCAATTGATTCTCCTAATTTTATCCAAACAATTCTTAATCATGCTTCTTCACGTGATTTTCATCTCAAGTTTGTAAACAATGGCCTCAGTGCGTCACTTGTTGATTAACGCTTCAATTGTCCTCTCATGAGAATCTGCAAAGCTACAGTGATTGAGATAATTGGTTATAACTTATAATCCTTCTTCCCGTCTTCATTCTTAGGAATATCAGTTCTCAGTGCCCCCAATTTATATAATCATCAATAGTTTGACTAATGCTTTAACAACTAAACAACAAGTGTTTGATGAATTATAAACGCATGAAAAATCTGAAATCCAATGCAGCATATGCGTGGGTAAAGTGTGAGCGGGAGGAAGACAAAGATTGTTATAACGTGCTTCTGGCAGCCAACATCACTGGCCGTCAAGGGAGCATGTTTTTCGCTGGAGATCAGTACGTGCGCCTTAGTCTCATCAGGAACCAAGATGATTTTGATTTATTGCTCCAGAAACTAGATATAATAGTTTCTGAGGAAGATGGTCCCAGAACAAGCTGAAGGTGGTTTATAAAAGGTGATGTTTATTCACCTTAACACTTGTTCATATCTATCATTGCAAGTGGTCATGTCATATTGACCTGTTAACTAGTACATGTCTCTGTATGCATGCAAAGAAATGGTGTTGTTTTCTGTATAAATTTGTATTCGTAGCACATTCGAGCATTAGCAATAGTAAGCATAGTTTTCTTAATGACAGTTTGTAGTTTGCTTACCAAACTCTCAAGATTGTCTGCTGCTAAATATCATCTTTGCTCTGCAATATGGCAATATAGAAGCATATAATATTTTTTGCTATTGAAAGAAAATGTACATTGGTCATCTTAGGACCTTAATAGGCATTGGAAGCTGTTAACATTCGCTGCTTGAATGATCATACCTCAGTTGCGATCGTATAAATTTTTCGTAGGTTGTAACATCAAGATCAAGAATAAAATGTGCAGTCACAGCTGCTTCTTCTAAGCATCATAACTACAAATACATGAATCACATAAGTTTCAAAATATGATTTAAGACGACCTGACCTATCTTTAATATAAGCATGTACATTACATTTTTTTGATGTTACCGGATGATCATTCACGAAAACTACAACCAAAAGCTACTGGAAATTTAGAGAGAGAAATCAAATGTGAATAAGGACAAACAGAGCAATTTTTGGAGACTCAACAACACGTTGAGATTTTTTCTAATTGTATTCAGAATCGAAGTACACAATATACACTCTTATTTTCTATGGATTTACAGTATTTATAACACTCAATTTACAACTGTCAATAACCAACTTTTCTTAAGTTTCTTTAACTCGATTCTTGTATGTTGCATGCAAGGCTCTGCATGGTCATCCACCTGAACTTCTGAGACATCTCCAACATACTCCTCCTTGGATCAGAAGTTCAGTTTCTGAATTCCAACCATCTTCCTTAATTGCTCAAAACGTGAAACATTAAAACCTTTTGTAAACAAGTTTGCGATTTGCTCGTCCGTATGAACATACTGGAGCTTTAACTCTCCTTCCTGTTGGATATCCCTTAGATAATAATATCTAAGTTTAAAGTGCTTAGTTTTGCCATGGAAAACCAAATTCATTGAGATTGATATCACAGCTTGATTATCAATATAGATCACGGTAGCTCCTTCCATATAAACTTGTAAATCCGCAAGCAATTTTCTGACCCAAATCACTTGTTTTGTTACGGTTGTGGCTGCAACTAATTCAGCCTTAGCTATCGAGAGCGCCACTAATTCTTGCTTCTTTGATGTCCATGAGAAACATGTTGAGCCTAACGTTATGCAATAACCACTGGTACTCTTCATGTCTTCTGAGGCTCCGCCCCAATCACTATCAACATAACACATAAGCTTGCATTTTCCAGTCTTCTCATATATTAATCCATAATCGATCATTCCTTTCAGATACCTCAAAATTCTTTTTACCGCCATTACATGTTACTTTCCAGGATCACTTAAGTATCTGGAGAGCACACTTACTGAGTACAGAACATCTGGCCTTGTAGTTGTGATGTACATTAGACAACTGACCATACTTTTGTAGTTCTTCCTATCAACTTCATCACCTTCTTCCTTCTTTACCAATTTTTCTTTCGGGCAGATAGGTGTTG
>JANZLD010000003.1:45957767-45975504 GCA_026413575.1 Erythroxylum carthagenense
TGGTACCTTATTACTAGATATATAATGCTCATACAAATAAAACCAAACTCTTTTGTTTTATTAATAATAAATATTTTCATTGCAAAAGTAACTAGAAGAAAATTAAGTTATATGTAAATACACTTGCTTTCCAGGGTACTATATTTACATAACTCCAACAGATTATTTTTTCTAAAATTGGAATTCTAAGATAGTTGATTGGTAACTCTTAATGTATAAGACCTGAGATTTTAGGAGATGACTTGTTAGATCTAGAGAGTTCATTGAAATATGTATGCAACTCTTACCTTTTTTTATAGATAGACTATAAATCAAGCTGGAAATTTTCAAGGAATCCATCAAACTTTGCACTAAAACATGGCCAACTCCATATAACAATAATAGATCATAAGCAAATGAAAGGTTAAACAACCTCAACTTCTTGCATTTGTGATGATATTTGAATCCTTGTCCCTACTATATTTTATAAGCAATTATGTTTGTTTGCACCTTAATGCATATTGTGAATAAATATAGAAAAAAAGGCTTTTTTAATATCAATCATTTGGATTGAAAATTAAAGTGGTTCACCATTAACTAGAATGGTAAATAAAGCAATAGAGATATATTGTTCAATCTATGGTGTAACACCCTAATACCTTCTAAGAGGATATACAAGTGCCACAGAAAACAAACATAAAACATACCAAAATATTCCAAAAATTCCTAGATAATAACGCAACATTCTTTACATTTCATAAGTTGTTGAATTATAAACAAAACAAAATATACACATTGTATAAATCAAATACATTCCTTAAATACAAACCATCCTGTATTATAGTTATTACAAAACACTTATACAAAATATAATTATGTCTCATAATATTAGATACAACTCAAAAACAAACTTGAACATATCATCTTCCAAAACTTAACACCTTCTTCGGCCACTGCGGTTGTCCCAGCTTTAATCCTTTCTATCGAGACCTACACGGAGGAAAAATCACTATGCTAAGCATATAGCTTAATGGGGAATAACTAAACAAGACACAAGATGACGACTACTTTCAATAGTCATCTAGCATTTACATATGCTAAATCATGTCATATCATAAGCAATCTTTGATTATCCATATTATAGAATAATCCGATTATTAATTTTATTAATTTCATTATAACATAACAGAACACAATTGTACCAAAACATAACATTATTATATTAGAACATAACATAATTGTATCAAAACAGGATATAATGTATCAAAACAAAATAAATATCAAAACATATATAGAATTGCCTACTAATCCTTTTCCAGAAGTGGGTAACGAGAATAGAACAGAGGAAACCTATGATTGGTATCAATAGAAACAAAAGAGACTTAGATCTCAGAAACAGAAGACACTATAGTGTCTAAGAATAGAAGACGTCGTAGTGTCTAAGTACAAAAGTAGTTGTAGACCCTTCTAAGCATGCCTATTTACCCACAACTAGGACTTGGCAGGTTTAAAATAAAATATATAACATTTCAGAATCAAATAATTGAGAAATAATGCATAACATATGAATTTATTTCCTTATACTCAAATTGAATACATTCATTCATATCCGAACAAATTCAATATGCCTTATGAATTTAAGCATTTGCATCAATACGTCAATGATAGCATTAAGTATTTACGCATTATATATGTTTACACAAATTACCAATTCTTAAACATTCATATCTAATTTACATTTTTATATCCCTTGTTCACATTCGTGTTCGTAAGAACACCTTCATCCCTTGAACAACTCATAAATTCCAAAATTAGATACATTGGTATCAAACAACCAATTCCTTAAGTTATCATCTCAATTAACAATCCAAACATAGTCAAACTTTAACCAATTAATCCAACATCAAACTAGGTTCATTTCAAACCCCAATCAAGTCAAAATGCACCTAAGTAAAGTAACTTATCCTTAGTTGGTTCAAATATCACACAAAACCAAACTTGTCTCACTTCAAGGCATTATCCACAATTGTAGGAAGGAGCTTATGCAGCTCCCACGATCGTGGGATAGGTAATCCAAAGGTACATTGTCCAATTTCCATCAATTTTTTATATTCTTACATCTTTATACCAAATTCAGAACACTTTCATCATAGTCCATTAATTATACCTCAATTATACCTTAATTATACTTCAATTTTTCATCACTTTTATGTCTAATTCCAATTCAAAATCATTCATTTGGCAACTTACAAACCATTATCTTCCATGCATCAAAAACCATAATAGAATCTATCAAACAAGCATCAGTTTCTAGAACTGATTATATCATTAACGCAACATATATTCTACCCTAATTCAATCATCATAGAATTTGTATTACTACATGCCATCAAGTTTAGAATTCCTCTTACATATTTAACTTAAATTCCTACTTCAATGAACAAGCTAATCTAGCCATCCATATAACAAGCACAATTCCAAGATCAAGGTGGAAGTAGGATGATCTTAACAGCAAGAAGACAACAATATAGAAGATAACAAAATCTAGCTTCCTTGATGCAATATTTTGATGTGATAATTTAGAAAAATTCAAGCAAAACATAGAGTTGTAAGATAAGAACAGGTTTTCGGTGGTGAGAGATGAAGAAAGAAGAGAAGACACAACAGAAACATGTTCTGCACAAGCTTAGTTCAATTAGGTACAAGATGTCTCTTCTTCCATTGGAATTTGTCACTAAGCATGTATCCCATTTTTCCACTCCATAAGCTGCCAAATGTCACCATTAGGCTAAGCCATTTGTCACTCACTCATTGCTACCACTTGTCAATTAATTAGCTATTTCATTTGTCACTTAATTCATAGGCTTAGTCATCCTAATTTTTTCATGTGTCAACTTTTCTTACCACTCGACATTTTTCCTAGTCCAAATATGCATTTTAATTCATCAATTTTTCCCCAATTATAATAAATAAATTCCAAGTTACTAATTATAATCCATTAAACCAAAATTCAAGACATAAGCAACACAATCAAATCATAATCATTAACTTCTATCACATATACTTCCATAGACATGAAACATTCCTATTAGGGTGTAATTTGGAGCCTTACATTTCTCTCCCCCTTAAAAGAATTTGGTTCTTGAAATTCATACCTGATAAGAATAGTTAAGGATACTGAGCTCTCATGGTCGATTCTAGTTCCTATGTTGCTTCTTCGAGCCTATGGTGTTGCCAGAGTACTTTCACTAGAGGTATTTGTTTATTCTTGAGTTTTCGGACTCCTCTAGCTAAGATAGACATAGACCCTTCCTCATAAGAAAAATCTGGTTGTATGTAAATTTCTTATACAGGAACCTTATGTGTATCATCAAACTGATATCTTCTCAACATAGAAACATGAAACACATCGTGTAACTTGGCCAATTCTTCGGGAAGAGCTAATTGATAAGCTACTGGTCCGACTTGCTTAAGAATTTCATAGGGACCAATGTATCATGGGCTTAGCTTACCTTTCTTCCTAAACTGAAGTATATTTTTCCAATGTGACACTTTCAAAAATACCTTATCTCCTACCTGATACTCAATATCTTTCCTTTTTAAATCATCATAGGATTTCTACCTATCACTAGCAGCTTTCAATCTTTATTGGATAATTTGAACTTTCTCTTTAGTATCTTTTACAATATCAGGCCTGATCATCTTGTTTGCACTTAATTCAATCCTACACTTCCTACCATATAGGGCTTCATAAGGTGTCATGCCAATACTAGTCTGATAAATGTTGTTATAAGCAAACTCCATTAAAGAAAGATATTTATCCCAACTTCCTAAGAATTCTAACTCATAACCCTGAAGCATATCTTCCAATATCTGAATAATCTGTTCAGACTGTCTATTTGCCTGGGACTGTAAAGCAATACTAAAATTGACTTGAGTTCCCAAAGCCTTTTGCAAACTTTTCTAGAATCTCAAAGTAAATCAAGGATCATGATTAGAAATAATAGACAATGACACTTCATATTGTTAGGGGGCAGACATGGATTCATGCATCATAATGCAGCGGAAGATTCGGAATCTAAATTCCCACCTATGACTTCCCCGAATTCCATAAACACAGATGCGTGCATAGGCAAATTATAAGAACATGAAATTTAAACACTTGTACCTTTTTGATACTCCTCCTTTCTTAATTCTTTTCCTTATTTGGGTTATAGCAAACACCAAACCCTTTCTTGATCACCCAAGAACACCCAAAGATGAAGAAGAAGCAGTGTGTAAGGGTGGTTAGAATGCCAAAGTTGATGAGTTCAAGTAGATGCTCAAATGGAGAGATGGATGAAGAATATCTTTTATACAATCAGACTCATGCAACAGTTACATAAATTACAAGAAGAAGACTCAAAACCACTTCTTTCTCATTCTAGAACTCTTTTAGACCCCTTATCCTCTCACTTAAGTGTGTTTGTGACTAGTTAGCTCTTTTGTACATAAGTGAAGAACTAACTTATGTACATCTGTCGAGCTTTAGGTCACGATCGTGGCCCACTTAAAAATAGCCAAACACACTATATTTTTCATCCGATCTTTTATACATGTGACCTTTAGGTTCCTAGTTATTTTGGACACTTGAATTAACTCTTAATTAAAACAAATCATGAAGGGTTTCATGATGCCAATTTACTGGAATATAAGTGGATTAACACACGAACTCTTCGATAGTTAATTATCCGACTTACAAACCTTTCCATAGATAATTACCGTGCAATTTATCCTTTCACCATACTATACCTCACTTGGTTCGGAGTATGGGCTATGTATCAACTCCCACTAGACTGACTATGTCACATCTAGTCCAAGTGACGTTATTTCTTGTCCTAGGATCTCATTACTTTATGTGTCATTGAAGACTTTCTTCATGACACATAACTACTCTGACTAAAGACTCCTAAGTAATGGGCCCGACAAGAGACCTTGCGTATCATCTTCTCCTATCAGGAGTGGTGAATCCTTTATGAGCTACCCACTTACCTTCAAATACCAATAGTTGTACCCAATCATCACCCTATGAGTGACCTTGTCTTGAGGTAACAAGGAATGATGTCAAAACACAAGATCAGTATCTAAGATATCCTTTAGTACCTCAAGTCTAAGGATATTTGCACCATTGCTATGATGAGATTAATCATTGATATTTGATAGATCATCTATATGATAATCTCATAACGAGTCATCTAAAGTACTTACTACTCTTAGAAAGCATCCACATGTTAACTCTAAACATCTCATGCTTATAGTTTGTGAGATCCACCATTTGATCAAATCAAGGAGTATAACATGTGCTAGTCTATCTGAATAAATGATGTCCTATCTTGTTAATCCTATGACTAGGGATAATTTAGATACTAACATAATTACACATGATAGGAATCTCGTTATCATGATCTCATCATGATTTCCTTCATGCTATGTTTTGTATCATAGACTTCATTAATACGATTTAAGATTGACATCAATTCATAAATAAATGAACATCAAATTAATAAAAAATTGCCTTTTGCTTTATTAATCAAAATAAAGTTTGTATAAAAGTGTTAGAGGTGATTGACTTTAGAGCACTACTCTAACATATGCAATCTCACTGTCTCATTCACATATATATCTGCAAGCTTATCCAATGAATAATTAAGATGAATAGGCTTAAAATGAGCAGAGTTGGTGAATTTATCCACAATCACCCATACAACATTAGCTTCCTTTGAGGAAGAGGAAGCCCAATTTCAAAATCCATAGTAATGTTATCTCATTTCCATTGAGGAATCAAAATAGGATGTAATAAACCAGATGGAACCTGATGCTCAGCTTTAACTTGCTGACATGTCAAACATTTGGATATATAATCTACAACATCACGTTTAATACCAGACCACTAGTAATGCTGCTTCAAATCTTAATACATTTTATTTCCACCAGGGTGCATTGTAAAAATAGTATTATGGGCCTTAAACAATAGCTTTTTCTTCAATTCATCACTAATTAGTACACACAGTCTATCTTTGTAATACAGATCACCATCTCCTTTCACAGAAAAGTCAGCTTGTTTGCCTTCCTGAATTGCCAAGATAAGTTATTATAGCTTATCATCAATTTTATGAGCATCACAGATCTTTTTTTCTCAAGGTAGGCCTAGCTTTTAATTCAGCTATTAAATCCCCATCAGATGCAAGTCCCCATTCACCTTGCTGCACGGACAAGGCCAAAATGGTCTTCTGACTTAAGGCATCAATCATGATATTAGCTTTACTAGGATGATAGTCCATAATATAGTCAGAATCTTTAAACAATTCCAACCAACGTCGTTGTCTCATATTAAGTTCTTTATAGGTAAGTAGATATTTCAGACTTTTATGATTAGTGAAAATTCTACAATTTTCACCATACAAGTAATGTCGTCAAACTTTCAAAGCAAGCACTAATTTTGCAAGCTCAAGATCATGCATAAGGTAGTTTTATTTATAAGGCTTTCGTTTCCTAGAGGCATATGCAACCACCTTACCATCTTGCATCAAAACACAACCCGAACCGTTTCTAGATGTATCACTAAACATAACATATTCCTTACTAGAAATGCGTTGAGCCAATACAAGAGCTTTAGTAAACATTCAATTTAGTTGATCAAAACTAGATTGACATCTAGCAGATCATTCATATTTCACTCCTTTCTGTAGTAATTTAGTGAAAAGGGATGATATCACTGAAACCCCTTCACAAACCAACGATAATAACTAGCCAAACTCAAAAAACTTCTCACTCCTGTCATGCTCCATGGTGACTTCAAGTTAATAATTGCTTCAATTTTACTAGGATCAACTCTAATTCCTTGAGAAAAGACAACAAGTCCTAGAAAAGATACTTCCTGAAGCTAGAAATCACACTTGCTTAACTTGGCATATATCTATTTTTCCCACAAGGTTTGTAACACAATCCGCAGATGTTGTGCATGATCATGTTCATTCTTGGAATAGATCAGGATATCATCTATGAATACCATAACAAACTGGCCTAAATAGGCCCTAAACACTCTATTCATCAAATTCATAAATGCCACTGGAGCATTAATTAGCCCAAATGGCATTATCAAGAATTCATAATGTCTATAACGGGTCCTAAATGCAGTCTTCGGAATATCCACATCCTTTACTCAAAGTTGATAATACCCTGATCATAGGTCTATCTTTGAAAATACCCTTGCATCTTTTAATTAATTAAACAGATTTTCTGTCCTTAGCAATGGATATTTATTCTTTACTGTGACCCTGTTCAATTGCCTATAATCAATGCACATCTGAAGAGTACCATCTTTCTTCTTAATAAATAGAACTGGTGTTCCCAGGGTGAAACACTGGGTCGAATAAACTCCTTAGCTAGTAGCTCCTACAACTGAACTTTCAACTCCTTTAATTTAGTAAGAGCCATCTTGTATGATGCTTTGGATATAAGAGCAGTGTCAAGCATAATCTCAATAGATAGCTCCACTTCCCTTTCAGGAGGGAGTCTGGGTAAGACTTAAAGAAAAACATCTAAAAATTTGTTCACCGCTGAAATGTCTTACAGGTTAACATTCTCCTTCTTAAAATCAATTATAAAAGCCAAATAAGCTTCATAACCCTTGCTAAGGAACCTTCGAGCTTGTATAGCAGATATCACATTAGCTAAAGAACTAGGGTGAATGCCATATAATATTATTTCAGGTTGATCGGGCTTTTTAAGAACAACAGTCTTAGCACTACAATCAACCACTGCCTGACGCTTGGACAATCAATCCATATCCAAAATCAAATCAAATTCATAAAAAGGCAATTCAATTAGATCTCCTATATATTCACTTCCTTGTATCATAATAAGATAGTTTTTATAAACCTAGTTAACCAACATATTACTACCTAGAAGACTGGTTACAAGAATATCATAATCTAACCAATCTTCAGACATCTTTTTATCAGGAATTTCTCCAGCACATATATAAGAATCGTTGGATCTAGGATTAATCAAAGCATTCATTTCAGAGTTAAAGAGAGAAATAGTACCAACAATGACATCAGGTGTGTCCTAACCCTTACGAGCTTTCAAAACATAAGCTTGAGCCATAGCAGAAGGGATAGTAGGTCGATCAACAATTTCTGAAAGAGTACTCGGATTAGGCCTAAACTAACTAGATCCTCCACGATCTCTACCGTGTCCTCTATTCACAGCAGGTGCATGAGAAACTTCTCTACTAGCTTGTGACGCCTGAGACTATCTCATAGGATAATTTACTATCAAATGATCCATGCTACCACATCAAAAAAATGTACCCATAGTCCTCTTACAAGTACCCCAATGGTGTTTGGAGCAATGAGGGCAATTTGGAGCACCAGAACCTCAGCCCACAAAGGAAGCCCTACCAAAATTAGTCGATGAAGGAAAGTCTTACCGCCTTCCTTTAGCCACAAATCTTTGAGTGAATTTGTATACAATGGAAGCACCTTCACGACTTCTCTTACCTGAGGATTGACCTCCTCTAGCAAATCCTCTTCGCTGAACTTTTTCTCTCCTAACCATCTCTTACTTCTCCATTTTAATGGCAACTTGTACTAGTTGATGATAACTCACTTGCTGCAAGAGAGTGAATGTCACAAGATGCTCTTTGATTGAGTCATTCAAACCATCCTCAAATTGATGACACGGGAAATCTTCAGTAAGCACAGGTTCAAGTGCATATTTACTAAATCGATTGAATTCACTGTCCTACTCAGCAATAGACAGATTTCTCTACTTCAGATTCAAAAATTATTTCTACTCCTTTCTATAAGCTTCCGTAACATACTTAGCCTTAAAATCCTAGGAAAAAAATCCCAAGTCAAAGGTTCCGACAACTGAGGATACTTCAGAACAAACTTCCACCATTTAGAGGTTGCTCCTTGAAGAAGGGAGACAGCACAATACACCATCTGTTCAGGCTGGCAACTAACTTCATCCAACACCATTTTCACCTTTTCTAACCAAAATTCAGCCTTTTCAAACTCCTCCAGGGATATTCCAGTGAATTCTTCATCTCTATACTTTCGCAACTGATCAATCGAAGCCTTGGGTGCAGTCATTCGGTGTAGTAAAGTCATCATTTCTTGTGACAACTTAGATAAAGCTTTCCCTTGAGCTAAAAGTGGAGGAGGTGGTGGTGCTCAACTTCATTCCGATTTACCCCAAAGGTCTCAATATGGACAGACGAGATCGCATAGGATTATTACTCTCACCAACCTCATCAACAACCTCATGAGATCTTTCCATACTTAAATCTAGAACCAAAACATGGGATAACCTGCATTAGGCCAAAAAAAACTCTTATTTCCATGTACAAGCAATATTTAAGCATTGGTTAAACCAGAATTGCCTAAACTATGCTCTGATACCAAAGAGTGTAACACCTTAATACCCCCTAGGAGGATATATGGATGCCACACAAAATAAACCTAAAACATACCAAGATATTCCAGTAATTCCTAGATAATAAGGCAACCTACTTTACATTTCATAAGTTGTTGAATTATAAATAGAACAAAACATACACATTGTATATATCAAATACATGCCTTAAATACAAAATAATCCTATATTATAGTTATTACAAACCATTTATACAAAATACAATTATGTCTCATAATATTAGATACAACTCAAAAATAAACTTAAACATCTTCCAAAGCATAACATGTCCTTCTTTGGCTACTACGGTTGTCCCAGCCTTAAATCTTTTCTATCGCGACCTACACGAAGGAAAAACCGTCGTGCTAAGCATACAGCTTAGTGGGGAATATCTAAACAAGATACAAGATAACAACTGCTTTCAACGGTCATCTAGCATTTACATGGCTAAATCATGTCATATCACAAGCAATCTTTCATTATCCACATTATAGATTAATCTGATAATTAATTTCATCATAATAGAATAGAACACAATTGTGTCAAAACAGAATATTATTATATCATAATAGAACATAATTATATTAGAACATAATATAATGCATCATAATAGAACAAATATCAAAACACATTTAGAATTGCCTACTAATACTTTTTTAGAAGTGGGTAATGGGAACATAATAGAAGATACCTATGATTGATATCAACAGAAATAGAAGAGACTTAGGTATCTGAAACAAAAGACACTAAAGTGTCTAAGAACAAAAGACACTGTAATATCTAACTATAGAAGCAAATGCAAACCCTTCTAGGCATGCTTATTTAGCCATAACTAAGACTTGGCAAGTTTAAAACAAAACATATCACGTTTCAAAATCACATAACAAAGAAATAATCCATAACGTATGAATTATTTCCTTATGCTCAAATTGAATACATTCATTCATATCCGAACAAATTCAATATGCCTTATGAATTTAAGCGTTTGCACCAATACATCAATGATATCATTAAGTATTCACACATTATATATGTTCACAAAAATTCTCAATTCTCAAACATTCATATCCAATTTATATCCTTAAGATTACAATTCATCCCTTGAGCAACTCATAAATTCTAAAATTAGATACATTGGTATCAAACAATCCATTCCTTAAGTTATCAACCTAATTGACAATCCAAAATTTATTCAACCTTTAACTAATTAATCCAACATCAAACTAGGTTCATTTCAAGCCCCAATCAAATCCAAATGCACATAAGTAAAGTAACTTATCCTTAGTTGGTTCAAATATTACACAAAACCAATCTTGTCTCACTTCAAGACATTGCCCACGATTGTGGGATAGGTAAACTGAAGGTGCGTTGTCCAATTTCCATCATTTTCCAGATTCTTACATCTTTATACCAAATTCAGAACACCTTCATTATAGTTCATTAATTACACCTCAATTATACCTTAATTATACTTCAATTACTCATCAATTTCATGTCTAATTCCAATTTATAATCATTCATTTGGCAACTCAAAAACCATTGTCTTTCATGCATAAAAAAAACCAAAACAAAATCTATCAAACAAACATCATTTTCCAGAACTCATTATATCATCAACACAACACATATTCTACCCCAATTCATTCATCATAGAATTTGTATTACTACACGCCATCAAGTTTAGGATTCCACTTACATGTTTAACTTAAATTCCTACTTCAATGAACAAACCAATCTAGCCTTCCATGCAAAAAGCACAATTTCAAGATCAAGGTGGAAGTGGGATGATCTTAACACCAAGAAGACAATAGCATAGAATATAGCAGAATCTAGATTCTTTGATGCAATATTTTGATGTGATAATTCAAAAAAACTCAAGCAAAACACAGGGTTGTAAGATAAGAACAAAATTTTGGTGGTGATAGATGAAGAAAGAAGAGAGTACACAACAGAAATATGTTCTGCACAAGCTTAGTTCAATTAGGTGTAAGATGTCGCTTCCTTCCATTGACATTTGTAACTATGCATGTATCTCATTTGTCCACTCCATAAGCTACCAAATGTCACCATTAGGCTAGGCTATTTGTCACTCACTCATTGCTGCCACTTGTCAATTAATTAACTATGCCATTTGTCAGTTAATTTATAGGCTTAGTCATCCTAATTTTTCCATGTGTCAACTTGTCTTACCACTTGACATTTTTCCTAGTCCAAATGTGCATTTTAATTCATCAATTTTTCCCAATTGTAACAAATAAATTTCAAGTTATTAACTATAATTCATCAAATCAAAATTCAAGACATAAGCATCACAATCAAATCATAATCATTAACTTTTATCAAATATACTTCCGTGGACATGAAAAATTCCTACTAGGGTGTAATTTCGGGCCTTACATATAGTATAAAATGAATTGGAAACAAAATCAATTAATGAGTTAAGTAGGAACATCCAATTAATTTAAAAAAGTTTTGTCGAAATCAATTTTCTTTTAGTTCATACCACTATTATTATTTCAAATGCCTCCTCCTCTGCATCTTTCGATAATGGTTTTAATAACTAACCTTATTATGCCCAGCTTTCTAACTTATGTTGGAGGTATACTTTAGTGCTTCCTTAGAGCTCTGATTTGAGGAACTACTCCCTATATCAATCAAAACTATTACCTATTATATTTGATCTTTATGATGATCTAGCTTTACGCTACCATCTATAGTTACTAATGTTTGTGACTTTTCTCTCCAGTTGAACCTGAGTTATCTTGTGGATCTCTTAGTGCATTTGAGTCTGTTTCTTTTGATTCAATATTGATCTCTGTAGTCTAAAAAGGATATTGTTTTTATTCATTGAGTTTTTATGGCGATTGTTATAAGGTAAGTTTAATATTTTAAAACTTTCTCCTACCGTGAATTTTTTTCCTATAGGTTTTCAAATTTTTCTTTGTTACTAAATGAAATCTTTTTATTGATAGGAGATCACAATTTTTTGTTTTCACTAACCCTCCATCCTCATCTATCTTTTTTTAATTTTAATATTTTAGGTAATTTTTTGTTATCTCTAATTTAAACAAATTCTAGCATACATATTATTCTTAATCCAATTATATATCCATCCAAGTAAATTGGTATTCTAATGCAAGTAGCAGGATAGATCAATTCAATAAGCAGAACATTATGAAAGTTAATCCAGATTGGTATGCTTTTCATGCTAGTTTTACGAAGTGTCATCCTAGTCTTCTATTTTTTTAATCATAAGAGGCTTCCCATATACATGTTCTGCATGTTCACTCCAATTTTGAATATAAAAAACCTTATTGATCAATGTTTCTTGACGCTTTTGTCCATGCATGGCTCGGTAGTCAAAGGCAAAATGACGTCGTTTAGCCTTTAAACTAAACAACATCGTTTTGCTCGACAAAGAATTCAAACCAAACGGTCAACCTTCCGCGACGTTCCTTCTATAAAGACGTCAAGGATTATTTTTCTCGACGTTTTCTTGCAAAAACGACATAAAAGGTTTAACAAATCCGCGATGTTATTAGAAAACGTCATGGAAACTCTGTAGTTTTCGAAACGTTTTTAAAACGTCACGAAAACTACGAACAATCCCCTGAATTGTTGTAGTGGCATGAACCTGGGACTGAGAGCATTTTGTCCGTTAGATAACCAAGTGAAGAGGTGTTCCATCTTAGGGCATTTGCTTGGAGACTTCTACGAGAGATACCATCTAACATATTAAGAAAAAATTTTAGCTCTTTTTTTTGTGATGACTAGTCTTCCATCACCTAACTCTAAGTTTTCTTCAGATACCTTAAATGAGAACCATTTAAAAACAACTTCTTAATAGGATGTGAAGGAATTGGAGAAAGGCTATGAGCATTTTCTAAAGGAACAAATAGATTTACAACAAATGGAGTTGAAACTAAAGAGTTATAATGCTATGTCTTAGCAGGATAATATATGAAGCCATCAAGGGTTTAAGTGATGATGGTTAAATTCTTGTGATGATCTGAAGGATTTAAAGAGGTCACCGTAGCATTAGATAAAGAGGTTTAAATCAAGACTGTAGAGCTCAGGTTTAATTTTTCATTTAAAGACAAATTAATTGAAGGAATGGTCGAAAAGGAAGTTCAAGATATCTAATGTCATTTTACCTTTTTGGCTCAATGGTTGATTCTATTCTTCAAAACGAAAGAATTGCTAAAATTATCATTATTGGCCTTCGAAATACTACAGAAGCGGAAAGATAACAGTAAAAAATAATAATTTTTTCAAATTGTACATTTCTTTACTGAACAATAAAATTAAAATTTTAATAATGTATAATAGATAAATAACATAATTAACAAATATCATTTTGAACCCTAATATTTCATTTGAATTATAAAGTCTTGCAACTTTAAAATTTGATATACCAAAAAGGTATATCATATACTTATCATAATTCTAATTATAACAATTAAAAATACTTTAACTTCTTCGTCAATATCAAGCTAAATTAAAGAAAATAGATATACTAAAAAGTATGATATTTTATATACCATAATTTAAATTTTAACAAGTTTAAACCAGTGTTTTAAAAATCGAACCGAACTTATCGGTTGAACCGAAGAACCGGTGACCCGGAGCATAAAACAGTCCGATTTAGCCTGCATTTTTTGTGAGTGATTGATCCGTTCATTTTGCGGTCGTATCGATAAAAACCGTTGAATCGATAAAAGAAAGAATTGATCGGTCTATTTAAAATGCCTTAATTTTGATAATTTCAACTTGAATAAATATTATGATTAGTGATCTTTTTTTTAATCTTTTTAATAAAATATGACTAGTGAGTTTTGTTATCTTATTTTGTGTTGTATATGGTGAACTTTAAAAAAATATATATTTTAAAGTTTGAAGGTTTAAGTTAAGTTTACAATTAGATAAATAAATAATTAAATAGGATGTTTAAAAATTATCTTATATATATAATATATAAAATAAAAATTTATATATTTATTAGTCATCGGTTTGATCACGGTTGAATTTCGGTTGAACCGTTGACTCTTGAATTAGTTGCTTCTCCGATTCAATCACTGATCTAGTTTTTAAAATATTGGTTTAAACTACTCTTTACTTTTGCAAGCATCAAGCTAAATTACAGGTGATTATTAAAATATTGGCTTAAACTACTCTTTTCTCATGTCATTAAAATTTTGACATGAGAAACGCAATCTTCCTAAAATTTTAATGATGAGGAGAACAACTGAAAACATGCGACTTTTAATGTCTTAGGCCTTACATGGCACAACCCCCTTAAATTAAGGCTTACAACAAGAACTTATAACGTAATCAAATCTCATTCTTATTGAATACACATTTTTCTGGGCGGTGTATTGTAGTAATAATGCAACTAATTTGACAGCTTTGGTAGTTTCCCCATGGTTTAACTTTACAGAGAATGGAGTCCAAGTCAGAGATAAGGCACACGCGTGATGAGATCATAGGCGGAGGCTGCAATCATCTTCTGCCGCCCACTTTCTTTTGATAGGCCCCAACAACAACCATGGCCCATGGTCCCTCTCACTGGACCCACCACACTCTCTCCAGCCACCTGTACGCTTGCAGTAATCAACACGTAGTCACCCAGTCTTTGAAAACAAAAAAAGAGTGACGGTAGGTAACTTTCATTCTTCAATTATATCCTCTTTGATTGCGTCCGATATTTTCGGGTTATTTTAATGTTAGTGCCTATCCGGCATTCAATTCATATTTTGTCTTTTATGTCATTGCAGATAGCTCCAAATAATCTAATCCCAATGTCTGGATAATGAAGTCTTCTTCGAGAAGTTTCCGTTGCCATATTAATTTAAATATTATTGAGCTTTATTTGATGCCTTAGTTTCACTAAGTTCGAAGAACGAACGATGGGCATGAAGATGAATCCTCATTGGATCGTGAATGTTATTGAAAGGGATGATCCGCAATCACATTAGGAACTTAAATTCATTTTTCACTATTAATAAAGATAGATATAAAAAATATCTAATTGATTTTTTAATTTTTTATTAAGAAAACCGAAAGAGTGTTATTTTACATAAAATTTGATTTGATTATAGTTACTTTGTAAAGTTTTACCACAGTTATTTGTAATTGTATCCATCAGTTATTAAATATAAAATAATTGTATTAACAATTGTTAATTTTTTTTACTAAACGAAAATAGAAAAATAAATATGAATTAACACTGAAATTTGATAACACGATTAGACACATCTTGTTTATATCTGCAGAACCTTCACCTAATTTAATTATTTTCACAAAAGTATAATAAATTTATACGAGGCCACACATAATACTTAAAACTTGTGCACCTTTGAGTTATCCCAACAACTCAATACTAAATTGTGAACATTAAGGCTTTACTCTCACATGATTAATTAACAACTTGCAACATACATCATCAAGTATTTCACTAGCAAGTTTTCAATACTAAGAACTTCCAATCACTTCTTAAGACACAAGACACACATATTTCAACCAAAAATCAATCAACCATTTATCACCGTAAATTCGAAAACTAAAAAAAAAATCTGTTATTTTTCACATAAAAGCTCACTTGACACCCACCAAAAAGATTGACTCTTGCTATCAATCGATATACTCAAGATACACACTGTCATGACCCCAATACTACACACAAACTCCTTATTGCCTATTCACAAAATCCAGCAGTAACCCTTGTCAATTACAAACATGATATTTCACAATTTGTCAGATAATAGAATTTAATTTTGTGTAGAATTTTTTCTCAACTATAAGGATAACAACTATATCTTTTTAAACTCAAGCCCAATTAATATTTTACATGTCTAATTAATAAATAAAATATCAAAACTAAATAAATATATATATATACTATATATCTTAACACAAACATATATTCTGAAATAGCAATACCTTTTCCTCTCAAATACGACCAATTTATGAACATGAAAATAGCATATATTAAGTAAATAACTATCTTTTTCATTTAAACATCAAATCATAAGTGGCGGACATACTAAGTATTATATTATATGTACCTTAACATACCATGCATACACACACATCCAATAGCCATCAATGATCCATGACTTTTAATTGCTATTAAGTGCTTCTCTTCTCCACATGGGTGCAAGTGGCTGCGGAACCTACCCCGAGCCTGAGCTACGAAGCCTGGAGATATATTCTTACCACCTCACTGCGCCACGTGTGCGTTCGTCCAATATATCTAAACCTCTCTTGTCATTGGTCCAATCATTTTTAATTTCGTAGTTTTCTTTTCTATTTTGGTAAAAACCCATAAATATCTTGGGAAGAGGCACGCGAGCGAGACGCGTCTGCGACCAGATATTTTTTAGTTTTTTGCTGCCCGTATATTTCTCCACCGAAGTATCTCACGCGTCGTTTTATAATGGGTCACTGCTTTCAGGGCGGTGCCTCTACCCTGCTGCCCTTTCTTATAGGTTCTTGATTTATTGTGAGACCCGACGGCTATTTTTAGACTAGACACTGTTGTGCTCGAGGTTGTCAACTGCCACGAGTATCGGGTCAAATCAGCGAGACAAGGCTCCAGACTTAGGCCAACTCTTCTGAACTATAAACTATTTTCCACTTTATTTATTAAATCTTATCTATACGTATACATAAATATGTAATAATATAAAGATG
Source organism: Erythroxylum carthagenense (assembly GCA_026413575.1). Taxonomy (NCBI): domain Eukaryota; kingdom Viridiplantae; phylum Streptophyta; class Magnoliopsida; order Malpighiales; family Erythroxylaceae; genus Erythroxylum; species Erythroxylum carthagenense. The sequence continues at coordinate 45,974,901 of JANZLD010000003.1, forward strand.
GAAAACCTTAATTTCATGTGCCAGACCCAATCGTCCAAACTCCAAAGCTGAGATTTGTTGCAACGCATCTGTAAAAAGTTTATGGTTGTCTAATGTAAACCATAATTGAAACACGGTACGATTTTTATAAATTAATTTAAATCACAACGTAATTGTAGTTAAATAATAATTATGGCTTATATTGCTATTTTTGCTTTCTTTTTTTTTTCCTAATGCATATCTGCTTCACCAGTGCGCATTCGCATTATATTGTTATTTTTGCTTTCCTTTTTTTTTTCCTAATACATATCTGCTTCACCAGTGCGCATTCGCAATTTCGCATCCCATTTTTATTAATAATGGATATAAAAAAAAGTTGGAACTACCCAAGTATAACTTGAATTTCACTTTAAATTTATAATATAATTAACAATTAAGACTGATTGGGTCGGCCTCACAGGGCTCGTATCCAATCATACCACCTCTGGGCCGATCGGTCTATTCCTGCTCCCACGCCAGGCCCAAGCCCAAGCCCAATACACACTCCTTACGGCCCATCAGCATGAGAACTTTCCATGCAGAGATAGAACTCTACGTTGAAGACCTAAACCTAATTGCAGAACCG
>JANZLD010000003.1:45975604-45985731 GCA_026413575.1 Erythroxylum carthagenense
AGGTACGAAGATCATAACCTAGCTTTTTCTCTGCATTCCGCAGCCTCACCCTCACCAGAAAACTGACTTGAGCGTCGAAGGGGTCAATCGGGACATAACCCCCGACGTGCCTTCGCTGTTTTGCAGATAACTTCACACCGTGTTCATCAATGAAGGTAGAAGACGATGGACTTCAATGGAAACGCACCGTTCAGTCAAAACCAGGCAGAACCAAAGACATAATAAAGTATAGATCTTAATTCGTATTTTATTATAAAACATGATCATTTATTTGTCGGTCCGCTCAAACTATTTCTAAAACTAGTTATCTTAATTATTGTAACAACACAAATATCTAACCTTTAACATATTCACATATTCTATAACTGTTTCATAGAGAATTAAGTAAAAAGTGTTAGATCTCTTGAAACTTAATCTTATTTATAATAAGTTTAAAATATTTAAGTAATTAAATTAAATTAAATTTTAATGCAATTAAATTTTAATTAAATATCAATTAAGCTTAAATAAAATTTAATATTTCACAATGGTTTTTATTTATCAAATATATCATATTTAATCATAAAATTTCTCAAACTTTAAATTCAAATCCAACTTAATTAAAACAACTTTTATCTCTTCAACTCGTTCTTTGTTCTGTGGCCTATTAAGTTTTCAAATATATTGGTAATAGCTATAAAATTATAACCTTAAATCATATAATAGGATTATCTTTAATTATCTAATTATATAATTTATATCCATTAATTAAGATTAGCGTTTACCAACGCATCATGACTATCTTAAACATTTAAAAATCTCAAAATAATTTTGGTTCACTTTTTCGTGCATAATTTTTTCATATGATTTACTCTTTTCATCATAAAATTTTCCAATTAGACATAAACTATAGAAATAATGTCTACTTGATTTGAGTCTAATCATCTTAGTTCTCCGCCATTAATTATTGATTCAATTGTGACATTTTAAAATTATTTTCAAAGTATTATTCTACCTTTTGCCAATATTTTTTAAATCAATAATGATTAGGGTGATTAATCTTATATTAATCACTCAACTATTTATATATAGTCCATTCTACATCTAATGATTATTGATTGCATTAGCTTTGACTAGAATAAGTTATTAGTAATATCAAAATATAGCAATTTCTATATGAGATACTTTAATAATATCATGTCAAACGATATCTTATGCAATCATCATAATAAGAATTTCCGTAGACATGCAAGTAATGTTTCAAATAAAATTTCCATACAAGGTCAATTCAATGAATTTATTATCTAATAAGCACCCACATATTTGTTTATCTTTATACTTTAGTATATGAAATTCACTACTTCATAAGGAAGGCATATAATATATGTGCTATTCTTTTTACCCTTCTTTAATATCTAGTCTTGGTAGAATAATAACTATGAATAATTTAAGGATAATAAATAAATACAATACGAATCTCATCATAATTTATTTTGTAATGTATATTTATCTTATGAACTTTATTATATACATCTAAGTATGTATAAGATAAAATATGCCTGTAAATAATTATGTCATTAAACTATAATCAACTATAGGTTATAAACTGACAATCTCCTACTTGCACTAAGCTAATCATTTAAATATCTTATACCATATTACCATATGACGATCATACTATTGTTGGGACAATAATTTAGCGAGATAATTCTATAAGATTATCTACAGTAAACACTTACGTAAGTCTTAAAACTTCTATCTTTATTATCATCATAATTAAGAAAAACTATCTTAATGTATACTTGGATCGTTGATAAAATCTTAACTTTGATTGCATGCCTAATGACTCTGATATTCTACATTACATTACTATTTGAACAATGCAATGAACTATATCAAGTTTATTAAAAAACTTCTTGAACAAAGTACTCATTTCTACTAAATAAAAAATGTATTATAGCTTGATGTTATATTGTATCCTTTTCAATCTCAAAATAATATTATTCAAATTAAAATATACCTTAATTATGATTTACTTCTAAAGTTAATATTTATACAAACTTGAACTCAAATATCAACTAATACATAGAATGGTGGATATCTTTAATACTTCACATGCATTAGATGTCTCAAATGCTAAACTCCTTTAGTACATTATCTATATACTTGGACTATAATAGGTAAACAACCTTCATACATATCTATATAGATTTAATTTCCAAAACTAAGTTGTTATCTTTTTCATATCCATTATAAATTTTTATTGGACAATTATATTTTCAATAGTTAAATATATGAATTATTATTCTTTACGAGCAATATCTCTTTACAAACTCATACTACAGATGACAAATATTCTCTCACCAACCTTCTTATAAGCATGATAAATTCATAATCATTTTCAAAATAAACTTTTTGAATTTATCATGAAAGTGAATCTTTCAACATTTCGTAGCCTCTCAACTATACATCAATAAAGACACTAGTTCTAATTAGATGTATTTATATAAGATTTGATCTTTTTAAAATTCATCTTACTCCCACCACAACTATTATAAGTATAAATTGAAATAAGTATTTTGTTAGAGAATATATATAAGATTATATCCAATCTTTTAAATATCTTATAACCTTCTATTTTCTGATTTACTCCTAAACTTATTAGATAATACCAACGTCAACTAAGCTTTACATAAAAAACTCCTTAACTTTGACCTTTTCAAAGTCTTACTATTTTATATTTAACATGAAATCTTATTAATTGAGACTTTTGAAGATAAGTTATAATAGTAGGCATAGTTATAAAAGAACTAAATATTGTATTATATAATGTCTCATATTGCATAATTCTCTTTACACAAATCCATACTTTTACAGAATTTAGTTATGAAAGTGTTCAGCAGAGAATCTCATTCCTTACTAATAACACAACAATTTAAAACTCCCACATCCATCTCGTCAAAAGTATTTTAAATCATTTTTAATACTTATTTTCTACTTATACTTAAATAATTTGAAAAATTAAAAAATTTAAATTAATTATATATATATACACACACACACACACATATATATTTATATTACATATAGTCATCAGTACTTTTAATAAAAATAGAAGAGAACTAGAATTATTACTAAGTTAAAAACGCCTTTAGAAACCATTTCAATGTCACTCTTAATTAATATACTTATCATGCAATAAAATTTTAAATAAAATTACGTCTATTATTGAATTTGGTTAAGTAAAAGAGAACGTTAAAAGTTCCCATTAAATCTTAACAAAACCTCTGAACTTTATAATTTATGATCATTTTCTAGTTATCATATTTTCTTTGATTAAAAAATTTGAAGACAATATTATAATTTTTGCCATGTTTGTAAACTTGATTTAGCTCAAGTAAACAGAAAAATAGAAGAATAAAGGTTCAGTCAAAGGATGACACGTAGGGAGGTTACATCGGAGATGTTCCACCAAAGTTGGTTAAGAGCCTAAAACAATTATTCGGCGATTCCCTTCATCACACGCTAATGGGTTAAAGCCTAGGAGACATTCTCCAATAAATTATACAGAAGCACAGGCCCATACCATTGCTAAAGTACCAAAATGCCCCTTCCTTCCTGCTAAAAATATCCAGGAGCAATCACTTCCCCCTCACTTCACTAGAAGACAACTATTATTTTATTACCCAATCATCCACGTTCTTAGCCATCCGGCCGGGGTACTCCAGTAATTTGAGATCTTCCCAACCATCATTGTGTTTGTGTTCCCTTCCTCGCGCTTATCAGGCACGGACAAGTGTTGGTATGTTTAAACCCTGTCCCTGTTCACATTCGTTGATGCATGTATGTAAGTATCATCATGCATGTGTTGTTTTTCTACATGAACATGCATGGTGCAACAAATAGGCATGACGTGGGCCACTAAGGTTAGAGGAAAATATCATTGCCACGTCTGCTAAGCAATCTAAGAGAGAGAGGAGAGACCACAGAAAGATCTCTATCTCCCAGAAACTTTCACTTCACGGGACTTGCTAGCACTGCCTCTTGTGTTTTTGCAATTTCCTTGATAAGAAAATTTTCATATATTTTATTTTCTCATTTTTAGTCACAGTCACACACACATTTACGAGGAGAACTGAAACTCTGATCAACAAATATCCAGCACAAATCAACGAAACCAAGCACAAGCTCCAGGTCAGGTCAGGTAAGGTCAGGTGGCCTCAAGTTCTCAGACCCAAAAAATCCAACTAATTTTTTGTCTTTTAAGACGGGTTCTTTCTTAGATATTAGTTTCATCTCGTTGCTTACAGTTTCCGCGTATTTGATTGTTATTCTTTTCTGGCTTCTTGGTTTTGAGCAATACCAGAAAATTTTCTGGGTTCTTTTGTTATTATTTTCATGGTTTCTGGTTGCTTTCTGCATGTTTTGTTTCTTGGTATGCCTTTGGAGTGTTCCTCCTTTTCTTACCTTTCTTTTGGTCTCCCCATAGCCTTATTTTTTCTTTAATTTCTCCCGTAAGATTTCTAGATTTTAGGGTACAAATCTATCTCTCCCTCTCTTTTCTTTTTCCATTTTTAGGAAAGATCTCAACTTCTCTGCACAAATTCATCGTTTATTGTTCTATTTTTGTAGAGCAGCAGATTCCAGTGACAATTGGCTACCAGTCTAACTGAAGCTTTGAGACCGAGAAAGCCAGATAAGTTTCTTACTAAGAGGGGTGTGACTTGTATTTTTTGCAATCTATAGCCTCGAAGTGAAGCTCAATTCTCTGTTTTCCATTGAGAATTCTAGGGGATTGTGGCAGTTAGCAGGGTGGAATGTTGAATTACGATATATTGATTCTTGATTGGTAGCTGTTGAAGGGGAAGGTTGTGGTTTCCCTTCTTATTTATCGCGTTTCTTCGCATATAACCATCTTAATGGCTAGTTCTTCTGAGAGGTGGATTGATCGTCTCCAATTCTCCTCATTGTTCTGGCCTCCCCCACACGATGCCCATCAAAGAAAGGTTTGTGAAATTTGTTCTTCTAATTAACATTTTCCTTTTGAAATTTCACGAATTCTTATGGTTGTTGTCTTTGTGCCAAACTGATATAATTTGGCTCATAATTCCTTGTCGTACTTGAATTTGTATGTTCGTATTAAAATCAATAAGCAGAAGTGTCTCTATCTATGAGGTAACTTATAAGGTTCATGTCTCATAGCATAACTTTCATGGCTTCTCTGAGAAGGATATGATCATATTGCCTGCTGGATTAACCCAGTTGTAATTGATAAACTGCATTTGGAAGGAACAATGATAATATGTTGTTTTCAAGCAAAATCTAGACCTGAGTGCCAAGTTGGTCTATGTTGATTCCTCTTCATGAATCTCTTGCTCTTGACATTCGGCACTATTTTTCTTTGACTCTGAGGACTTTTATATTTTTATTTTGACCTGGCTGAAGCTCATCGAGCCAGCTCTATGTTGACTAGCATTCTTTTGTTTCATACCCCGAATCACCCTTCAATTTGAAGTATTTGTTAACTGCTGTGGTTTTCCCGTGGAACTTTGCCCATTGGACTTCTACGATATTTTTAGGGGTTCATTTCAATAAGTCAGGCTATCCTGAATGGGCAGTTTAACTCTACATTAGAGTAATGTAAAAATCTCTCCAATGAGAAATGAGTTATTTTAGATCTGTTAAGAAACGCATGGAACAAATGGTTTGAGGTGTGCAATGTACTGGTTGTAGTGAGTTGTTTGTACCTCTCTATCTTTAACAGTAGGCATCGTATTATCTTAATTAGACAATATGCAATGTCACTGGTTTTCCCTTAAATTTCTGTCTCAGATGTGATCCTTCGTTCTTGAATGATATGAGAAGTGATTTCTGGGATGAGGGGATTACTCTCCTGATAATTGTAATCAATATATTGATTTTTATAAAAATGGTTCACATATAAGTTTCGAGGTGAAAAATGAACATGCAACTTGTTTGAGCTTTGTGTAGGAACATAAACATGAAGTGATTGGAATGCTAAACAATTAATCAGGCTAAAGGTTATTTGCATCTTTCATGCCGTAAGCTGATCTTATGGTTATTCATAGCGTTTGTACTACTTAGATAGACTAGAACTGGAAGTGAGCTTTTGCACTTTATATGTTACTTTTAAGTTTGACTCTTTGGTTATCATATTGATCATTTGTAATGTTTCCACTGAAAGTCAACTCTGTGCTTCTGAATTTTGATGCATGCTCTTGCTTATGTTTTCCAAAATGGACAGGCACAAATTACTGCCTATGTTGAGTATTTTGGGCAATTTACATCAGAACAATTCCCTGACGATATTGCAGAGGTAAACTCTGTTTTTCAATCATAATATTTTGTAGTTTTAACAACTTAAAAAAATAATCTTCTGAAAATTTTAATTATATTTTATCATGCATTGTTTACAACATGCATATTGACATGATTATTGTTTTGACAGCTGATTCGTAACCGTTACCCATCACAAGAGAAGCTTCTCTTTGATGATGTTTTGGGTAATTATTTCCAGAGAATGGATAGCCTTTTAGATTATCTTGACTACAATTGTAGATGAATAACCAGTTTACATGTGTTGGCAACTTACAGCTACTTTTGTCCTTCATCATCCGGAGCATGGGCACGCTGTTGTTCTTCCAATTATTTCATGTATCATAGATGGTACACTGGTTTATGACAAGAGCAATCCTCCATTTGCTTCTTTCATATCCTTAGTTTGCCCAGATAGTGAGGTATGCTAATTAACAAAGCCCTCACACTCTGTTTCTCATTCTTCCTTATTTCATGAACTGCATTTCTTGGTGAGTTATATTTTCTATTTCATTTCTTATTTATTATTTTTTTTAGTCTTTTTTATAAGGTTGTGCTATTGCTTTGTCTTTCAAAAAGAAACATGACATTGATGGAATTTGTTTGTGCTATGCAGAATGAATATTCTGAGCAATGGGCTCTGGCATGTGGAGAGATTTTGCGAATTTTAACTCATTACAATCGCCCAATATACAAGATGGAACAACAGAATGGTGAAATGGAGAGAAGAAGTAGTAGCAGCCAAGCTACCAGTAGTGGATCGATTGATGCAGGATCCAGACAAATACCACTGGTACAACAGGAGAGAAAACCATCGAGGCCTTTGTCTCCCTGGATTACTGACATATTGCTTGCTGCACCTCTAGGTATTAGAAGTGACTACTTCCGTTGGTAAGTATATTGTTTTTTCTGAATATTTGTTCACGTTGTGACTAAAAGTATTGATCATTGGTAGCATTTTAGTCGTGCATTTCTAGTGAGCTGAGTGGTTCTTATTTTATTGTAAGAAAATGATGAACCTAACTAGCTGATTATCTTGGAAACTTTAGAAAATTCTATTGTCTTAAATCTGTAACATTTAATCAAATGATGTGTCAGATTCATAGACCAAGTATCTTGATTGAATAATATCCTTATTGAGTAGAAATTTTAGGTAAGTAATTTTCTGTCCGGTAACATACCTAGTCAGACATATCTTACATTGTTGAAGTGACAATCTTGTTGCTTCATTATAATTGAATCCTGTAAAGCAAATAACACATGTGAGGTAAATATATATTATGATAGTAAATAGCTATCAATAACTGGACCTCGAGCCCCCAGAGTAACAAGTCATGAGGAGCTAGTTTTCTCACTAATGCCAAACTACAGATTGGACAAATACCTGAAGAATTAAACAAATATGTTATATGTCAAGTAAATCTGTGCTACAGTAGTCTGTAAGCCATTGCTAGCAATAGTAACCATAAACCTCCCTACTGTTTGTTGAGCCACACAATACTGGTGCTATATCATTATCAATTTCTAAAAGGTGGTACATCCAGAGGATTTATTTTCACCATAAGGAAATAATGTAGACAAAAAGAAAAATCATCAAGCCAATGAAATAATGAAAATTGACCTGCTAGGTTTTGATAAAACAATATGTTATCTATTTCGTGGACCTCATTCAATAGGTTAAATTTTGGTTTGAATGATGTCTTGACATGATATAAGATCCCCCTTTAATGGTGGATCTCTGATTTGCTGTGATTTCTTCAAATTTCGTAGGAGGGAGTATGTTATAATATTATATGTTCCATTCCTAAACCTCAACTGTGAGTGTAATCTTTTGGGTTGAATGGTTTCGTGATATGATTTTTATAGTTAATCCAAGTATGTTATCTTGGAAAAGCTTCATGCTATAATGATCTTGCATAGACTTAAGCAAATATTTATTATAAGTAAGCCTTAATATTAATTTGTATACACTGCCAGACCCCATTGTTTCAAGTCACATGGATTTAGTGATCTTAAAATGAGAGTTTGGAGTAGCGAATGGGATAATTTGGTTACAAATCATAGCAGTTGAGTGTGTAGGCTTTATGGTTCTCAGTAAAGATGCTTTAGATTGATGTATCTTTTCTGTGGGCAAGGTTGGATAGGGGATCTTTTAATCTACTTTGTGTAGAGTGGGATTGGGAGGTTATAGAAGGTTATATGTAGCAGATTTTGAATTTCACATTGTCCTGTGTATGCCTCCATGGAGCAATATGAGATTTTTTTTTATATCAATGAACACAGAAATATGATACTTATTCTCTAATTCCTGATAGGCATAAGTTGTCTGATTCTAGCAGTGCTGAATTGAATTATGCTGTCATCTATCCAACATAATTACTTAAACGACAGCTTCATAAGTCATCTTTTGTTTCCTCTTCAAATTCCAGCAGTGGTTGTCAGTATAGTTAGCTGGATGTTGTTTTGTACGATGTATATCAAACAAAGATGTCATCAGTTACATTCTGTGCCAGCAGCATGAGTATTGTTTTCGTTTTTTCCTTTCATGTTAAATATTGGTCCACATATAGTACGCTATATTCAATGTGCTTTGCTGGCAACTCTTTAAGCTTTGTTAGATTGATTGTTTAAAATCTCAGTTTTTAGAGTAAACTTTGCTGGTAGATATATATTCTCTCATTTCTTTTAGGAAACCTGATTCTGGACATGAAGTCCCTAATTTTTTCTTCATTTATTTCAGGTGTAGTGGCGTCATGGGTAAATATGCTGCTGGAGAGCTCAAGCCACCAACAAGTGGTTAGTTTTTCTAGAAATAATTGATTTCTCTCGTTCTAGAGAATCTAGGCTAATTTTAAAATAAAAATGTACAATAGGCACTGTCAATTTACCTTAAAAATGGGTGTCTCATGTAAAAGTAGGAAGTCCCATTTAAAACTATTTGTGTAAATGAATTATCAGAATTTATCTTGTTTATTATCACCTTTTCTTAATAGTGGCCCAACGCTATCTGCACTCTGAAATTCAATTAATCTGTTTGTTATTTAATGATATCTTTATTTATAGCATAGTAAGTCGCTAATTAAAAAAGTTAAAAAAAAGAAGTGAACCTAAAATTTTATATGCAGTCATGTATTTGAGAATATGGATGAGTTTTATATAAATTATTGAGGGGTTAAATTGATTTTTGATAAAACATGTGGAAGAGTTTATTTTTTATGTTTACGGAGTTGGGTATCTCTCTCACCCTCTTTAATGCATTTGTATGCATGTACTAGGTATATACTTAGGGTTCATGTCATTATTTACATGTAATTAAATTCATGATTTGATATCAATGATCTTGGCAATAAAGTGCTCTCTTGAAGTATCAAATATACTCAAGATGATTAGTGTTGACAAAACCTCAAGGTTGCTCCATGAAAGCTGTTTCCTTAAGATAACTATGCAAAAAAGCATCGGTTCTTAGAGCATATAATTTTATCCTAATCAACGATAAAAATGCTTATAATTTGTGGTCCTTTATGCTTCATTTATCGAGGTTGGAACTATATCTCCCCATAAGTTTCAGCTATATTCTTCCACTATTGGATTGTCTAGAATCAGTTTGTCTATGATTTCAGGTGGTTAAATTTACGATGAAAAACACAAATGAGATTATATCTCATCTTATATGCACTATTGATATAATTACAAGTTGACAGTTTAATAGGCTATACACAGAAAAACGTCAGTCTCTGTTAGGAATCTCGATAGAGATTGTATAGCTGATTAGTATATTGATAGTAAAAATAGGAAACATTAACGGGAGCAAG
>JANZLD010000003.1:45995696-46006966 GCA_026413575.1 Erythroxylum carthagenense
GGTTTAATTAACGATCGTATCTTGATTAAACAAAACCTAAGGGAAAACTTGGGTTAATTTTTAACCCACGATTAATAGTTTCTAGGAGAGGTCAAAGAACAACAAATTAATAAAATATGCTTAGCTAGGGTGTAGGTCGAGATTGAACCAAAGAACCGGGTCCCTACCGAATTTCTCACATTTTTCATTTTATTGCATGTTTTCTTTATTTTGTTTTTATTAGTTAGTTTCATTTTTATTTTTGTTCTTTTAAAAAAATCCAAAACCCCTCATTTAGTGTAAACACCAGTTAATTTCATTTCATAAACTTTACACACACTCTCTGTGGGATCGACCTAGACTTGTCACTGTTACAGTAGTAGTCTAGTTATTTTAATTTTGATTAGCGTTACGACGCGTGATCATGTACTCTCCGGCTTTCTACGCTGCTTGTACGGCTGGTGGTCTTCTCAGCTATGGTCTAATGTTACGTATAAAAATATGATAGTCGTTATATAGCTGTAATTAGTATAAAATTGTAATTGTTTGTCTCCCAAGGAGTAGATAGGAATTAACTAATGTTTGTGTGTGTGTGTGTCTCTCTCTCTAAGGTTCTTTGTTCTCTCTCTGCTTTCTGGACTCTTCTCTTTCTCCTTCTCTCCTTCTTCCCTTCTCTCTTCTATTCTTCAATTTTATTAGCAACAATTGGTATCAGAGGATTCGAAACTGGGAGACAACATGGCTGAAGGTACTAGAAGTGCAGAATTACGTAAGACAGAGGATAATTTAAAAGGATTGATGGAAAGAATGTTTTCAGAAATGAATACCAGAATAGAAAAGGTGGAAAAGGAAATGATAGAGTTGAGAAGTATGATTATACAAACGTTACAAAAAATAGTAGGAGAGGATGGAGCAGTAGACCCGACATCTCAGAGTAGTTCGGAGAGACTGACGGAAGCGGAAGCTACTATTACAGTTACTTCAGAACTCACGAAGCAAAATGAGCAACCCATGCAGGAGAAGGACTACATAAAGTTTTTGGCTATAGAGTCCACCCCACTCATGAATAACAAAGACGTCGCCTCTCATGATTCCTTAGTCGTCCCTTCTCCTAGCGAGCCTATTAAGATCGAGATCTACTCTCCGGTTTTCTATGCTGCTTGTACAACTGGTGGTCTTCTCAGCTATGGTCTAACCCACACGACGATTACTCCTCTTGATTTCGTTAAGAGTAACATATAGAGTGACCCTACAAATTATAGAAGTATTTCATCTGATTTTGGAGTTTTATTAAATGAGCAAATTGTGAGCTTTACAGGAGCAATTGCTGGTGATGCTGTGAAGAAAATGGGTGGTGAAAAAAATAAGATTATTCATTTTTTGTCCATTCTGTAAACCTCCATAACTTTGAGGACAAGGTTTTTTAAAGGAGAAAGAATTGTTACGTATAAAAATATGATAGTTGTTATACAACTGTAACTAGTATAAAATTGTAACTGTCTCTCCCAAAGAGCAGATAGGAATTAACTAATGTTTGTGTGTGTGTCTCTCTCTAAGGTTCTTTGTTCTCTCTCTGCTTTCTGGACTCTTCTCTTTCTCCTTCTCTCCTTCTTCCTTTCTCTCTTCTGTTCTTTAATTTTATTAGCAACGTAACTCTTTTCTTTTTCTGTTCTCTCGCAAAAGAACTTACTATATATCCAAAATTTTTTCTAGCAAGGTCAATTTTGTGCTATTCACATCCATTGAATTCAATGAGTTGTTCTTTGAGTAGGAATGATAGCGTTGCTAAACCGAGTCTTCATTAGAGGATTGGATGGTTGACTTACTAATGTCCAATCTCCGACCTTATAGTTTTTCTAAGCATGTACACTCATCACTTCTATACTATAGGTTATAGATTATTAAGTGTTTGATTTTATAGAAATTACTAGTATTATTCCTTTTCTTATTATCTAACCAATAATTTATGGTAATGGTGATTCATCAAAATCAAAATTAAAACAAATCAAGATAATTGACCATCTAGAACAAATATTAGATCAAGAACCATTTGGAAGAAAAAACACGGTTCCTGAATAGCAAATCCTCATAGACCTCTCATGCAAATAAGATTTCATACATCAATTTAATTTAGAATCTATTAGACCATAAAAATTCCTTAATTGTGTTAATATCTTTCTCAATATTATTAACAACTAATCCTAGATTAATTAATCAAAATCACTTTCCAATTAAAACCCCTAAAATTGCATTTATCGACTTAAAAATTCCTTTATTGGGTTTGACCCTAGTCTAAAAAATTTATGTCAACCTATTTTAAAGATTGCTTGCATCCTTTTTTCAATTAGGCTAGATCAATTCATACAAACTTTAAATCAAACATGGACCAATATACCATTGTAAATTAATTCAAGAACAATAAAGAGCACAAAATTTAATCTCAATAACATTGAACAATAAATTAAATTAATATGAAATCACTATAAAACCAACTTGGGGTTCATCATATCTAGGTTCCATAAAGATTTCGTTCCTAATCATGGAAGACATATCATCAAAACTAAAAAAGAAAAAGAAAACTAAAAGAAACATGATAAAATCCTTTTTAATTTTTACGAAATTCACTTTAGATCGATGTAAATCCACTCTGAATATGTCTCCTTGCTTGTTTTTCGTTTTCTCTGTTGTTTTATGCCCCCTAAACCTCTGTCTTCTTTGCCCCTTCATTTTTGCCTTTTATAATTTGAAAATCAAGTTTTTGGGTAGAACATGGGCAAATAAATTGTTGAGTACTAGTTCGTGTACTCAAAATAAACATGAAATCCCATCCAAAGCAAACACATTTATAAACATGACCTAAAATGTGAACCCAATATCATTAGTATACAACACGAGCATGTACCTCTTGAATATGTGCGCGTACCATATGAAATTCAATAATATGCCGCAAACTCTTCAAACATGACCAAATAAGATGAAATTTAAAAAAATATAGTTCTTGGTCTCCAACTTCATAATGTGGTCAAAACAATTCTAAGTTGCTCCAAACTTGTTTGAATTCGTCCCTTTTGCTCCAAACAAGTGAGTTACAACATGAAAATAAAATCAATGAAATAAATGCTATAAATAATAAAAACATGCAAATAAATAAGCAGAATGCACTAAATATAAACCTTAAAGTATAAATGCTTAAGCTCTTACCAAACTTTCCCACACTTAGGCATTTGCTTTTCCTTAAATAAATAATAATTTATTTTTTTAACCTTTATAAATATCCATCTGGTCATTCTTAACCATCTACCTATATTTCGAACTGCAATGCCTTAATGATCAAACCAAAGTATGATCAGAATCAAACACTCATATAATAAACTCCCACAAGCAAACACCATAAATAATATCTTGATAATCTTTATAAAATCAAGTGAAATAGGATTCAACACCCTTAAACAAAAGATTCACTTAATTAACTCAAAGTGTCTAGGATGAAAGTTACTAGAACTCTCAAATCAATGCATCGAAGGAATCTTAACCATACGCATGCTAATAAGTTATATCTCCACTATTATAAAATAAATTATAGGCAAAAATCAAAAAATCTTTAAATCAAGGTGTAATAGGGCTGAGGTAAAAAGGTATGGGTAAATTTTAGGTTAATAAAAATGAAGGAATTTGCATAAATAAGACCACAAAAAATTCCTAAATAGCATAAACAAGACTATATAAAAATTCCTAAATAGCGTAAGTAACTTCTCTTTCTCCTTTTCATAATTATAATAATTCAAATGCAAATATATTTTTATTTTTATTTTTTCTTTTTTAATGAATTGAACTCATTTAAAAATATTTCTGAAATAATTACTTATGATCTTACCAGGAGAATACAAAAAATTGATAATTAATGAATGAGAAGATATAGTCTTTAATACTTAAGCTTGCATCTTTCCTCATTGTTGATATTTCTTCATCTAATCATATTCTTATGCAATCAAGTAAATACAATCCTTTAGGGTGAAAAAATCAGGCTAACAAAAAAAATAATTTATCAGCTTATAGTGTGGTTAAAAGAATTCAAAGGAAAGGCTAAGGTTTAAATTTGGTTATACCTAAGGGATAGAAATAAGGTAAGGTAAAATCAAAGATAAGGCTCAAACAAAGACTTAATCTAGGCACCTTTTTATTTTAATGCCTTTGGTATAAACACTTGGTCTCAATCTGCATAATAAAAGCTAGTTCTAAAATCATCTAACCATGCATGATAAACACACAATAAAGAAAAAAATTTCTCACAGACTTAAAAGCTATTTTAGTCTAAATCAATGATTCACAACAGCTCAAGATGTTTCAAGATAAGAATTGACAGTTTTGAAATTTACACTAAAAAGATTCAACAAAAAAGAACTAAAATATGCTTGGTATACCATTAATTTCAAAGTAGAATCACAATAGCCCTTCCTCACATTTAAAGATGTACACCATGAAAATTTATCCCAGCTCATACAACATATCTAAATATGCTAATAACATATAGCAAATACATGATTCAACCAACAAAATTATCTAAAATTAGTTCAATAGTCCCTAAAACATGATTTCAAAATATAAAATATCTTTAATTAGTGAAAAATGATTGAGAAAATGAGTAAATCATAAGAACTCACCTTAATCAGTTAAGAATTCAAGGAAGATGGGGTTTAGGTGGATGAGATTACTACAAAAACTAAGGGATTAGGTTACCTAGACGAGAGAAAAATAAAGGAGGATGAGAAAATGTGCGTGCTATTAACTGTCAGGGTGATTTTAAAGAAATTTGATGCAACATGGGCTTTGGTTTGAGTGGGCCCGCACCATTGAGGTTTTGTCCCCTTTGGTCACGTCGGGTTCTAGATTTAGCCCCTCTCTCGTGGGGAGTCGAATTTGTGACCTCACTTTGATTCAATCTATCTTTTTCCAATCAATACCAAAAGCTATAAAAATCTATGAAGGGATAGAAAAATGTGTTAAGAAACTATTGGTTTAATAATCACTTTATTTGGAGGTCAGATAACCAACTTATGGCCAAAAGAATCAAACAAGGTTTGGTCCTCAATCATATTGAACTTGTCTCGGGACAAATGGCATAACTTTCACTAGAGATGTTGGATTAAGATCATCTTAGGACGATTTCAAAGAGGACTTTGACATATACAACTTTTAAGAAGACCTTGAGGTCAGATTTTATCATCTGAATGGTCAAAATGGACTAAATGATAGGATCAGAGGAAGTTAAAGGAAAAACAGATGAATGGAAAAACGCAAATAAATAGGAAAAATTGCTATAACTTTCCCTAAGGATATTGGATTTGTGTGTTCTTTAGATGGTTCGAAATATGACTTCAATATCTACAAATTTCATGAGACGCTAAAGATAGATTCTATCGTTTGAAGGGTCAAAAATGGAGAATAAGATAGGTTCAGACGAAACCAAATGAAAAAGTAGACGAATGGAAAAAAGCAGATGAATCGGAAAAATTGCTATAACTTTCCATAAAGATATCGGATTAGGATGTTATTTAGATGGTTCAAAAGAGAACTTCAAGATATACAACTTTTATGAAGACCTTAAAGATAGATTCTATCATCTGAAGAGTCAAAAATGGAGCATAAGATAGGTTCAGACAAAACCAAATGAAAAAGCAGACAAAAGGGAAAAAGCAGACAAATCGGGAAAATTACTATAACTTTCCCTAAAGATATCGGATTAGGATGTTCTTTAGATGGTTCGAAAGAGAACTTCAAGATCTACAACTTTCATGAAGATCTTAAAGATAGATTATATCTTCTAAAGGGTCAAAAATGGAGCAGAAGATAAGTACAAATGAAACTAAATCAAAAACCAGAAGGTTAAAGATAGAAGAAGTAGAAGACAAAAAATAGCAAAAAATAGATGACACGTAATCATAGATGACACGTCATCATAGGCGACACGTTATGACAGCTGACACATCATCACAAAAGACATGTCATTATAAGAAAAATAGAACACAGACGACATGTCATCACATAAAAACAAAACACAGACGACATGTCATTATAGATGACACGTCATCATAGATGACATGTCATCACAGAAGACACGTCATCATAGAAGATACGTCATCACAGACGACACGTCATCACAGACGACACGTCATCACAGAAGAAGCAAAACATAGAAGAAGCAAATCGCAGAAGATGCAGCTTCTCTTATAAGGACCATAACTTTCAGCCTAGAAGTCCAAAAATTCCATACTATATATTGTTGGAAAGCTAAAAGAAACATCTACAACTTTTAAGAAGATAACTTTTTCTAAATCAGCCCAGAACAATCTAGAATTGCCCTCCGATTCAAAACATGAATTTTACATTCATCCACCAATATACTGCACCCAGTTCTCAACTTCATGACAAAATTTGAGATTCTTAAAGATAGAATTTAAATTCGATGTATCATAATAAATGTAGCCATATGTTTCTAGTTTAATACAAATTAAGAATTATCTTGTTTGGAGAACTAGAGAAAACGTTGTGACTAAAAGTCTGAAGCATACTCTGTGAACATTTTTTAGATCAACCACACATTTTGTTTCACAATCTTTCTTTAACACAACTCATACCAAGATCACCTTTTCTACTTCATTTACTCCTCATTTTCAACTCCATTTCAAATCAATATCCTCCAAAGAAAAATATAGTCCATGATTAATCATGAACACCAATAACAGAACATACACATATGTATATATTCTTCATCAATTTACTACACAAATTCAACGTCATTTTTGCTTTCATTCTACTTCTAACTTTCACCTTAATTCTTTCCATTTCAAAATCTCTTATCCACTAAAAGCACCAAACAAAATATAAACCTATTCACATTTCTCATTTATTAGTTTTAGTCTTCTAAGAAAAATTCGGGGTCTAACATTTTACTCATCTCAATTTGAAGTAATAAAGAGGTAAATCCAAGTCTTAAAAGATTAAGTGGCTAACTCGGTTAAGATACTAGAGATGTTAGCTTTGAGATAACCGTCCTTAAGCATGCTATTTCTATTGATATATTAGGCGGGATAAAAAATTTTACTTAAGGCGTTTAAACTGAAAGCTTTTTTAGGATTTTCAAAATGCCAAGGATTTTTTTTAGGAACCAAAACTTTGGTGAATAACATTCTCCTATAGACATATATAAGAAAATGAAAAAGGATTCGAATGATCAATTCATTCTAAACAACACTTTCTAGCTTGCTAAAGATACCTTGAATTAGTTAAAGTAAGGTGGATCAGTAAAGAGGATTATATTAAAAATTTTAGTTCATTAAATTTGGATATTGATAAAAATTTATATAAGAAAAAACTTTTTAACTTTATGTCCATGTGTGGCTACGGATGCATTGGTAAATTTTAAGGTATTGAAGGAGAATAAAGCCTCCTCTTCCTTATTTTAATAGTCAAAAGTAAAAAATTAATAAGAGAAGTGCAAAGGGAAAAATGAAGAAAGACTATAGTGGAGAAAAGAAGAATGATTACAAATAAAATTTTAAGCCACATGAATAATCAAAACAAGATGAGAAAGCTTCAAAGAAAAAAAAAACGTTGTTTCTAATAAAGCAACCCCTAATTTTTTTGAGATTATATAATCAAGGAGAAATTGAATTCATTGATAGGAAAAGATGAAGGCAAAAAATAAGCCTTCAAAAGCTAGATTTACTTTGATTATGGTGCTTAATATGACGAGTACTAAAGTTAGTACCTTTAAATAATTATTATGTATGGGAATACAAGTTATTGGAATGGAACTAATAGTTGTGCTAGAAAGTAGTGACATTCATTCCTTTATAGTAGAGCAAATGGTTCAAAAGTTAGGGTTAAAATTTAGCAAAACCTTGATTAGAATAAAATGCTTCCATAATGAAAGCATAATTAGTGATACGAGCTACCTACAACATTGTAGTGAGTTTTAAATTTTGGAATATATCATGATGGTGATACCTTTTAATGATTTTGATTTAATTTGTGTATTAAATTCCTTAAGTCTACGAAATTGGTTTTATATCCACATCTCAGAGGTATGATGATTATGCATGGACAAAATTCTTACTATATCAATTTTTATTGATTCAATAAAGGAATAATGGATAAGATAACAAAGGTAGTGCATGTTTTAACTATGAGCACTGAGAAAGGCCTTAAAAAGGTTTAGAAACATTCCATGTATCCATGTGGGAGATCGTTAAAAATTATATGATGGAAGTTTCAAATGCACTTGCAAAAGTTTTGACGGAGTTCATTAAAATGATTCTAAAAGATTTCCCAAAAATTCTTTGCCCTCATAGAGAAAATGATCATAATATTGAACTCATACCAGATATTATTCCTTTTATTCGTAACTCTTATCAAATGTCCCTATTAGAGTTAGTGGAATTGAAAAGAAATCTTGGTGAACTATTAGAGGCAAGATTCATCCAACCAGTAAAGCTTCTTGTGGTTCCCTTATGTTTTTTTAAAAATGAAAATGAAGTGTTATAGGTGTGTATGGAGTATTGAGCGTTAAATAAGGTAAAAAATGTTCCTTTAGTTCAAGAGTTAATAGACTTATTATCAAGGGAGGCGATGTTTTTGAATATTGAAAAATGTGGATTGTCGAAGGTGATGAACAAAAACAACTTATGTAACTTGGTATGGATCTTGTTAAATTTTTAGTCATGCCATTTAGTTTTTTCATATGGCTATACTAATTTTACAAACTGACGAATGATATGCTGTATGAATTTTTAGAAAACTTCATCTTGGTATATCTAGATGATATTATGGTTTATATTACTAATATGGTAGAGCATATGCAATATTTGATGAAAGTGTTTTAAAGGTTGTGACAATATAAAATTTTTACAAAGATGGATAAATATGAGTTTCCTAGCTTGAGATTAAGTTTATAAGACACTTGGTAAGTAAGGGCCAAATGAGAATGGATCCAAAACAAGGTATAAGCTATTATTGACTGGAAGTTCCTAAAGTAATGTGAGAATTTCATTGTTATTTGAAGACATTAGTTCCTCTGACTAATCACTGAAGAACAAGTAAGAGTGATGTTGGCAAAAAATACGTCAAGAAGCTTTCAAGAAATTGAAGGTGGCGATTTCAATTAAACCTTTTCTAAAGTTTCTAAATTTGATCCATTTTAAGGTATATACAGATGCTTTAGAAAAAGCCACTACTAGAGTCTTAGTATAAGAAAGACTCCTTATTACTTTTGAAAGAGGTAAACTTAATGGTTTCAAATAGCAATATTCATCATATAGGAAGGTGATGTTGGTAGTGGTGCATTCCATCTTTTGAGTTGATTCAAATTTGTAGGAGTAAGTCAAAACAATAATGCCTTTTGACAACACCAATTGTAGGACAATTCAATATGTTAAAGACAATGTTGTTCAAATATTTTAGCTTAATGATGACAGGTTATTGATGAAAAAAAAAGTATTCAGCTGTATATGTCAAGCTTTGGTGCTTTGAAAAAATAGTTATTGAAGGAGACACATGAATCACAATGATTTGGTCACCTAGGAGTTAAATAAATGTTAGCTCTCCTTTCTCATTCCTGCAATTGACTGAAGATGAAAAAAACATTAAGATATATGCCAAAAAATTTCTTATTTGTCAATTAGATAAACTTGAAAGAAAGAAGGAAGCAAGATTGCCTCAACCATTATCCATTATGAAAATTATGGATGTCCATCTTAATAGATTTTATTTATAGATTTTTGATGGCTGACAATATGGCTTTGATCATGGTGATTGATCAATTTTTTGGATATGTAATCCTATACCATCTTCATATCCCCTAGATGTTGCATTGAAATTTTTGTACAAAATTATTGTAAAGCATTTTAGAGTTTTAATAGATAAAGTAAGTTATCAAGATGCTTAATTCACTAGATGATTTTAACATCTCTTTTTAGCATGATGAGTTGTCATCTCAAGTTTTCTATTACAAATCAAACATAAATATAAGACTAAATTAAGTGGATCATTAGCTTATTATAAGAAACTTTCAACTCTATGTAAGTGTAAGTCTATATAATTGGCTTCATTTATTTGATAATCCCAATTCTTATATAACTTGAACATATCTTAAGTTATAAAGAAAAGTCTATTTGAACTTATGTTAGGATGATAACCTCTTAATTCTCTCAAATATGCTTAACAAAATTTAGGTGGAGACGCCTAGTTACATATTGGTTTACAAAGAAAAAACATAAATTACCAGATGACGCAAGGGATAGTCTTCGAAAGGCTTCTAAGAAAATGAAGAAACATTTGGATCAATAAAAGAGGCCATTTGAGTTCGATATTAAGGAATAAGGTAACATTGAAATTTACTCCTTAGGTATGAAGGAAATTAGTAGTAAACAAGTACATAGGGAGTTAGTGTCAAAGTATGATGGGTTATTCAAAGAACTTAATAAAGTTGAGAATATGGTGTACTAACTAAATTGACCAAATGATTAAAGATACACCTTCCTTTTCATGTTAATTTCCTTAATCTTTATAATAAGGATGTAATAAATCCCAACAGAGCCAAGTTAAGAGAGCTCCACTAGTTGTAAAGAAATAGCTTGACGACACAAATTGAGAAGATTCTAGATCATTAAATACTAAAACAATATAAGAAGAATAAAGAGAAAAAATTATTGTTTCAGTAAAAGAATAAGCCTATTTCAAAAGCTAATTGAGAGAAAAACACAATCTTATGGAAGTTTGAAGATCATCTAAATGACTACTTTCAATTTGTTTTAATGAGGATGTCAAATTCATCTGGTAAGAGTGGTTATTTTGTAAGACCCTCAACACTTGAAAACTATTTTGTTTTATATTAGTGAGCCTTGATCAAAGACTAATACAACTTATACATGAGAAAACAATACCAAATGAATTAATGTAACTTAATTAGGTGGGATCAAGAATGGATACCTTTTGTTTGCCTTTCTCTAGACTTGTCTCAAGTTGACCTTTGGCTTCCTTCTGCGCTAGTTCTATTAACTCCTTCCCACTTCTCAAATGTATTGCTTTCACTTGCTCCTTTAGGTTTGTAGCGCCCCCTCATCGTAGGGTACATATTGGGACGCCCGAAGGTCGGTCCGACACGTATCCCACGATAAAGGTTCACTATCAGAAAATTTCGCTAATAATCCATATGGTATCACAGTAAATAAAACCACAATATAACAGAAATCAGTACTTTAAAAAAAATATCCAAAATAATAATCTGATACAGT
>JANZLD010000003.1:46023015-46039881 GCA_026413575.1 Erythroxylum carthagenense
CCATAAGGAGAAATCAAGAAATCCTCACCGATGAGAGGAAATCAAAGACGCCGTAGGGGAGAAGAAGAAACGAAGAGCCTTGACCAATTTTTCCCCAAATTTCTTAAACCTAGTATTTATAGACCTAAGTCTCCATATCAGTCCAAATTTCAGTCTCTAAATTTTAATGGCTCAACATATTAATTTCCTATCAGTGAAATCCTAATTTTTCCCATTGCCATTGGAAAGTTCTTTCAGTACTATATAGTCAATCGGTCAGTTGCTCAATTATTTCCGGTCTGGGCATTTTCTCCTGAATTTTCCGAAAATTTCCTATAAGTCACTATAAATTGCCAATCACTCGTAACCAATTCTAAATCAGTCAATTTAACCCAATTACTCTAATTTCTCAGTTATCCCCCAATCTAATCAGTCCAGTCAGTTCATACTCACAATCAAACACCGGAAAATCATGAATGCATGTACCTATTAATAAATGCATATGCAATAAACCTGTTCCTCTATAATTAGAGGTCAGTAACATGCTCAGTCAATGAATGCAGTGCAATCCTATCAGTCTGTCCTAATTTACCATAATACCCTTGCTAACAGTAACGGGATGTTACATTATTTAGACAATAATGATCCTTGAGGTCTAGAAAAGTATCGAAAACCTTACGTATCAACTTTGTTTAAAGGCTGCCGAATTACATCAAGATTAATCTCCTTTTGTGCGCACATCACTTATGGTCAATGTTAATGATTTGGTAACATTTCTAAGGGTCACAAGCTTCAATTGACTAATATTTTTGGAGTTGTGTTCTTTGATTTATAGGGGATCAACTTTATGGGGCCATTTCCAAAGTCATGTGGACACTTTTACATCTTTTTTTGTGGACTATATTTCCAAATAGGTAGAGGCAGTATTTTCTCTAAAAAAACAATTCCAAAATGGTGCTTTAATTATTAAAAAGAATATATTAGCAACATTTGGGACACCAAGAGGAATAATAAGTGATGAGGGAACTCACTTTTGTGATAAAATCTTCTCAAATATTTTGAACAAACATGGAGCTCATCATAAAGTTGCTTTGCCATATCATCCACAATCAAATGGCCAAGCTGAAATTCCAAATAGAGAAATCAAGGATGTTCTTGAGAAGATCATGTTTAAATGATGTTAATTTTTAATTATGTTTTTAATTTCGCATAATTTTTTATACTAAGCCTAAATGAAATTTTTGTAACTTTATGACCTATTAAGGTTATAAAATTAGGGATTTCCTAGTTTATTCATAGTTTGGATAAATTAAGTTAAATTGGCTTATAATTATTGAAATTAAGAGTTAATTTAAATTTTTCGAGATCTTTGTTTTTTAAACACTTCCAATTTTGCATAAAATTAATATATTGACAAATTTTCGTATTTAAAAATATGTCATTTTCAAAATTATAGAAAATATTGCACATTTCTATAAAATTGAAGATTAGTTAATTTAATTAGGAGTATTTTTTAGTTTTCTAACCTAATTTTGAAAATTTTCACTATTGGAGCATTGCTAAATTTGTATATTTCTCAATATTCACTAGTTATTTGACCCTAATTAACTATTAGTTTATATTATTAGAGGTTCAATTGAGCTCACACATATTTAAACTCATTTGCTTTTGCTTAATTATATATTAACTTAATGGCTTTTTTTTGGTCAAATTTGCATAATCATAAATTTGTGAATAATTTTTTTGAACTTTTTCAACATGAGAAAAGGACTTATACATATATTTTTTTTACCTATTATGTGATTGATTAAGGCTTAGTGAAGTGGGTTGAGAGTTGGTGTTCATATTGGAAACTCTTTATTTTTCAAGTTAAGTTGTGAATATCATTTGACCACTTATCCCATCCCATATTCATTCTAAGAGTCCCCTTTGAAAAAAAAAATTCATGAATAAAACTAAAGGAAATTCTTCCACTAAAATAAAATATTTGGGGAGACTTAGGTCTATAATTCAAATATCCACCTAGTTAAGACTTAAGGTCCCCCTCTACTTCACCTACTACATCTCTTACTAGGAAGAATGCCTAATTTTTTATTCATTTTATCATTATGTCCAATTTAAATAGGTTCACCTATCATTTATGGTAGTATAACAATGAGTAGAGTATCACTTCTACAAGGATCTATTAATAAATAAGTCTAATTCTCTTACTAATATCTAATAAGCAACAAAAGCGACGATAATCTAGTTTAACCTTAAAATTATCCTAAAGTAGATTAACATTCCACTAAAATAAGACAAAGTACTAATATAAAGAAGAATATCAAAAGTGTACATATTATCCCTAGTATCACCTTTATATTCATGATTAAATTATTTTAAAAGATTTTATAGTCTAGGCTCGTGAAAAGTTCATGATTTAATGAATTACTCTCTCTTAAGTTCACCTATCCTTAAATTGATTAATCTATATCACAATTTGATTAAAACCTCCAAGGACAATAAGATATATGAAATTACATAAAATTTTTAACCCTAATACTAGAAGATTTATAAAGTCTATCTTAGGAACCTATCTAAATCCTAATATTGGTGGCTTAGTCAATCTACAAGCATCTTTTCTCAAACTTTTGCATGTAAAGTTAAACATGATTTGTTTGATATATTTTATTAAATTAGCAATAAGAATAACAAAAATATTTCTTAAGTATAAAACTCTTCTATACATAATTAAAATCAATCTATAAAAAATAAATACTAAGAATACTCTTATTTAGAAATTAAAAAGTTAGTTACTTGTCATCGTTGAAATAATAAATATGAACAAAAAATTCATAAAAGATTATAATGGTTGTATGTTTATGGAGGTCCTCATTATGATAAATATATGTTCATTGAACTAGCTCGATTATGAGGATCATGAATGAAACATTACTTATGTGTATAGATGTCTTTGTTATGATAATTGTATAATTAATCCTTATATTTGAGACCACCAAAGTATCTCATATGAGAACTAATATACTTTAATACTATTTATGACTTATTCCATTTAAAGTAGCTCATACAATAATATTTGGATGTATTATCAACTATATGAAGATATCTAAGTAAGTCAATAAAGAATTGGTCACCCTAAAGTAACTAAGGAAAATATTCTATTATTCTTGATCATTAATAACTCATGAATTCTTTTTCTAACGTGAATATAGATTTCAAAAGATCTAAATTAGTTATTAATTAATAAGAAAAAATATGATTGACTTAAGTAGGTAAATACCAATTCCATACTCTATATCCAATTAGAACATTGGATGAAAAATAATTAAATTATAAGTTATAACCATGTATGGATAGGTTAAACCAAACCATTTGGATATTCCTAATATTTGAGTGTCATGAAATATTGTTAGACATTAATATTGATATATGATTATAAGTTGTTAAATTTGAGAATTAAAGATAAAATAAAATAAAATATTTAATTGATCTAATTGTGATTTTGAATTAAAATTAAAATTAATAATTATTGTAAACATATTGTGATTATATTAGATCACACATATAAAGAAATTAAAGATATAAAATTAATTTAAATTAAGTTAGACTTAATTATAAATTTTAAGGAGCTTTAAAGATCAAATATAGTCAATTATAATTTTATTAAGATTAAATTCTAACTATAATTGTAGTTAGAATTTGATTATAATTTAGACTTTAAATTTAAGAATTCAGAAAAGAACCTTTATCTTTCTCTATAAAAGGGAAATTCAGAAGGGAGCTTGTATTCAAGTTAATACCGCTCAAAAGTAGAGTTCTCTTTTTTTAGTTTCTGAATATTGTTAGAGGCTAGGCAATTAGGCATCTTATAGTTAACCACTTCATCATAAAAGTAAACAAAGTTTTATAGGATACTCATAATAGGTTTTTTTAAAACCCTTTTACTTCTCAATTCTTGCTTTAAGTTATTCTATTAGGATGATATTTTAGAAAATTGTAAAAACTTTTATGTTGTTGTCATGATTTGATTCCAATTACTTTTTCATAACCAAGACATGCATCCTCACTCTGTCTCTCTCTATCTCACTCGCTCAATCTTTGTAATCCACTTATTTAAAAGCTTCAAGTAGTCACTACAACTAAGTTAAGGATTTCCTTTCCCAATTTCAATTTCTTCCCCATCTATCTCTTTTTTTTTTTGCCTAAAAACTTACTTCTCTGTGTGTGTGTGTGTGAGTGTGTTTCTAGTTGATTGCTAATCACCCTCTTTTTGTGTTTTCTTTTGTCAGTAATATCATGCTATCTTCAAATTATTATTCTCCATTGTTATTGTTATCCTCCTTCCCTTTGTGCCTTACATTTTTTCTTTGTTCACTATTTGTGCTTCTTTTGCAATTTTTTTTATGTTTGCTCTCCCATTTTCTCTACTAATTTGTTATGTTTTCTTTTTATCCTTTCCTTTGTTCTCCCTACATGGTTATAGCATGACCCTCTCACTCTTTTTTTTAATATCTTTGTCCTATTTTGTTGTTTTCTCTTCTTCTCATCTTTTGTTATTTTTCTCTATTTTAAAACTTTATTCTTTTTTACAAAGTTTATCAAATTATAAAAAACTTATTAATATAAAATTGAGATAAATATAAATATACTAACTAAATTAAAAATAACTCGTTACAATTAGAGCTTAACAATCATAATTAGGAATAATTTTCTCTAATTAAAATCAATAGAATTGAAAAAATATTATTAACATGAAGAGAATTTGATTAAAAATAGAAATGTTAAAAAATCAAAGCTAAAAAGAGATATGAAACAAAACTAGACTTTAAAAAATGTTAAATTATTAAAATATTTTTAATTTTTAAGAAATAAATTAAAATAAACAAAAACTATGGGACAAAATTTACTATTTATAGGTGCTAACCATAAAAATCTTTTACATGTCCAAATAGGCCATTAAAATGAACATCGATCATTGGTCAATTTCTTTCGTAACTTGTTGCCATAGATTAACCCATGCAATTGTTCATCTTTTCAGTGATGTTTTGCCAAAAATGAGTTCTAGTTGATGCTTTCTTGGTTATGTTGACTTAACACACCAGTAAATCGCCTTAATTATCTAACCCAATGTAAAATCAACAATTCCACCAATTATTCCTTTAAGTAAAACTTTTTTACATAATTAATGTCCATTTTAACTAAATAATAAAGAGGACTAATGCTTTTGACTCTCAGTTCTCTCTTTCCCTTCCTATCCTTCCTTTAAACTAATTTTTTTCCTTTTAGTTACCATTAACTAGGTAATTTTTTCCTACCTAGTTTTATCAACAAGTTCATTTCCCCTTTGGAAAAGGAAACAAATAATCTCCATTGGCCTTTCATTATCTTCCCCTTGTTTTCTATGATATTTTCTTGCATTCTTACCTTCTTTCCTCCTTCATTCTCTCTTTATGACTTCCTTCATTCCTGCTTCCCCTCCTTATTTCCCTAAAATACTCCCTACCTGAACTTAGCCCTTTTCTCTAACTTGACCTTAACTCTCTTGTCTCTAAGCCACCTTTAAACTTGGAAACTTCTTTAATAGATATCAACAAGTCTTGGAGCCAAGTTGTTAGAGACTCATCTTCCTTTGGCAAGCTTAGGCACCTTCCTTCTTCCCCAGCTACAACTTTAAGCAAATTCCTAATTGTCAATTCCCCTCTAGAAATTCTCAAGCAAGGTGCTAGAAAAATGGGCTAGCATCTTTATTTCTTTCTTTGTTGATAAGCACTTATCTTTCTTTGTTGTATAAAAATATATTCACAACAATTAGTTGAATTTATATTAGAGGATGTTCTTATAAATGAATAAGACATATTCTTTTCAAGGTTGTACAGGAGTATAATTTGAAGAAGATATTAGAATAAAAGCCTTGACAAATTTAAGGAAAGTTGATATTTTTAATCAAATGGAGACCTGTCCGAAATCTAAAAAGAATGAAGCTAAGATAAGTTCCAATTTGGATGAAATTCCATAAATTACAACTAGAACACTACTACGCAACCAGTTAAGCTATACTGCTAGCTCTCTAGGCAATATCCTCTACTTGTATAAACACACAACCATCATAAAAGAGGTTAGATTTTGCAACAATATGCATTAAAATGCATGTGAGTGCCTCACTTCTTGGATCTATAAGAATCATGAGGCTAAGTGAAGAAGGTGAATTATTTAAAGATGTAATCTAAGTTAACTACCAATGGAGACTTCCTTCTCTAAATGAAAATGAAGAATGAAAAGAAATTAGTAGGAAATTCCAAACTTTAAACTAGTCTTTTAGCTGAGCTCCAACATCCCTAGGTTTCCGAGTATGTTGTCATCAAAATTAAACACATTCTTGTCATATAAGATCATGATAATCCTTCTAACTGCCAGGTCCTTGCCCCTAAAATCACTTCTTCACTCACTGAAGCATCTTACTGCCTCTTATTGCTTGACACATGTATTATAACTCCTCCTACATTGGAAAAAAAGTTTTGTCTACAATCTACCTTCATCTCTTCAGCTAACTAATATCCCCTTTAATTTTCCCTCCTCGACTACTATTAGCTTACCTACTCCACCTCAAAACCTAATAAATCAAACCCTTCATTTTTTAAAGCTAAAGATGCTATAAACCTTGACCTTATTATTCCTCTTCCTCCTTTTGAAGCTAAATTTTCCTTAATTAGTAGGAAAATAATAGATCACAAAGTAAAAAGAAAAACTATGGCATTAGTTTTTCTTTTTACTTTGTGATCTATTATTTTCCTAATTTTATAGACTGCAAAAAAACCAAAATCAATAAATAATTAGTGATTACCTTAAAAGTAAGAAACATATTTTTGTTTCTCTCCTTGGAACTAAGTTAAAATCATACCAGTTAGTTAAGCACCTTTGGTTTCTTCCTCAAGATTGGTTGATCATAGCCAATCATACAACTCCTTATAATGGTAGAATTGTATTTGCTTATAATCATAAGATTCTCTTATTAAATCACCATTAATGATTTAACCAATTGATCCACTTTAAACTAAACCTTTTATTTTAAAACATTCAAATGGAAGTATCCTTTTTATGCTTCTAACTTCAACTATAACAAAGGCAATCTTCTAAAGGACATCAATAAGCTACATATTTTCTCCATTAATAGTCTTATGGGATTTTAACTCCACACTTTTTGTAAATGAAGCTAAGGGCCTAGTAATATCCAAAAATCATGAAAATGATGGTTGTAGGAGTTGCATTACCCTCTTAGGGTTAACTAATCTCAAGAATGATAATCAATTTTTCACACAAAGCAATAAGAAAAAAAGGTTAATGGCATATTAGAAAGAAATTAGATCGACTTCTAGTTAACTCCTTTTAGATAGCCTCTTTCAGCAACTATAGAGCTCACTATAATCTCCCATTATGATTAAATCATATGCCCGTAGAAGTCTACTGGAAAAATAAATATAACAATCCTAAGAACTCTCCTTTTAAATTCTTCAAAAGTCAGCAGATTCTTATGACTTTGATGACACTATCAATAGGGACCTTAATGCTCAAGTTGTAGGTTTTGATGCATAAATATATGTCAAAAAGCTCCAAGCAATCAAACATCAATTGAAAATTCTATATAGAAGGTGTATCACTAATATTAAAGCAGCAACTCTAATGTCTAAAGAGTCTATAATCTCAATTCAAAAGGATTTAATTGTCATTCCTAGTAACTCTCAAATTGTTATGAAAGAAAAGAATTACTTTATCTATTTACACCGAGGCATTAAGAAAGCATAACTTCTTAATCAAATAGAATTTGTGTTGGCCCCCATATTTTTTTCTCTAGTTAAACATGATTTAAAAGAATTTTGAGGTTCTAATGGATTTAATTATTTTGGGAGTTATTATTATGGTAATGTTAGCAAGATTATGTGACATTGGTAAATTGAATTAAAGTGTTAAGGTAGTAAGATTGCTTGAAGGGCATTTTTGGAAGACCACTTAAGGATAAAAGAAACAAGGCATATAAGGAAGGGCAAACTGGACAATCTAGAATCATTAATGGAAAAATTGAAATAAAAAGTGTTGGCTTGCTTTTAAGGAAGAGGCAGAAAAACAAAATTGGGAAAAAGAAACAAAGAGAAGAGAGAAAGAAGAGAGTTCGATGGAGAAGAGAGGAAAAAAAGAAGAAAAAGCTAGGTTTTGATTTTTCTTGATCTTAAAGAGTGATTTTGAAGTTGCTCAAGAAGGGAAAAAGGAAGAGGAAGATTAGAGCCTTCTTTTGATCCAAGAAACTCTTTATTTGGTGAAGATTCAAGGTAAGTTGGATTTTAATCTTTGGATTTTTAAGAGGGTTTTGATTCATATAGCTTAAGAAACATATGGATTTAAAGATTCTATGATCAATTTTAGCAAATATGTCCTATGGGTTCTCCAATTTGAATCCCTATTGATATAAGAATTTTTGTCTTTGATAAAGGAAATCAAAGGAGGCAAGAAGAGCAAGGGGAGAGACATTTTTTTAGCAAAGTTTCAAGCCAAGAAATTAAGGTGGGTATATGCTTATAATAGAATTAATAAGCCAACAAATGTTTTCTTTGAATCAAAGAAATTTAATGTTTTTAAATTGCATCATAAATGTTGCATTTGATGCTTTTTGAATGAATTGAGAATTTGCTATATGTTTGTATTTGGAAAATGAACATTTCAAAGGTTTTGCTTAATTTTTCTATTATAAATTGTTACCCACGAGCTTTCAAGCTCACCCCCTTTCACTACCATCTCCAAGTGACGAAAAAGAGATCGGGTGAAAGAGAGTCAAGGCATTCATTGGATTATGCATATTTTTGTATTTTAAGTTAGATTGATGTAAAAACAAAACTTTGGACGTATGTCAAGAATTATAGGGTTTTGTATCTTCTGTATTTCAGTTTTTTGATATTGTTGATGTAATGTGGCTTAGAATGCCATTAAAGCTTTGTAAACTCTTATTCTATGATGTTAATGAAATATGGATTTGTGAATGGATGATTGTTAAGTTGAAATGTAAATTTGCGTATGGATGAGGTGGAGTTGAAATATGAATTAATTAAGGATGAGCTTAAGTTAGAATTTGGTATATTTGGGAAAGTTATCAATTTAAGATGATAAATTTTGAATATGAATGGTTACTACATATCAGTGTGATGCTATGGATACAAAAATAGGAATGAATGATGAAATGTACTTGGATGGTTTAAAATTAGGTTGCGTTAGAGGAAGTGGATTTTGCAAAATTTTCAAGTCTTTCGGTGAAAATTGTATACTGATTTCAAGGGAAAAATTGAATTAATTTTGGAAGAATTAGAAAAAGTTGTCTTCATAAAAGTTATAGCTTATCTTTTTATCTTTCTAACGGTATAAAGCATGAAATTGTTTGACAATGGAATTGGAAGATATGATAATTAGAAGTTTGGATGCTGTTTAGGATGGAACTTTCGGGACAGCCACTTTGATTGAAATTTTTACCCTTATACAAGCAGAAATTATTTTTAAGTTCTTCATAGAAGTTGTAGATCTTTCTTTTAAATTTCTATTGATATAAATTTTGCAAAATTTAGAGTTCTAGATCAAAAGTTATGAGGTTTAGAAGTTGAGATGTCAGAGGAAGAAAAGCAGGAGGAAAAGCACGAAAAGTCACAATCGTGCTTAAGCACGATTGCGACCAGCAGGTTTCCCCCTCCAGCTAAACATATTTCACTCTTTTGACCATAACTTTGTCGTCTGACCTCCAAATGACCTTATTTTTGAAGCATTGTACATAAACATCTATAGCTTTTGGAATTAATTTGAAAAAGATGGATTGAATCAAAGTAAGGGGATCTGTTGGAAGAGTATGAGTTGGATATTTTTCAACGAACATGCTTCGTATTTTAGTGATATCTTGAATTGTAGAGCTCCAAATAAGATGATTCTTATTTTTAAATAAACTAGACACATAGAGATACAAATTATATGAAGAGAGTGAATTTTGATTCAGTCTTTAAGACTTTCAATTTCTGGAGTGAAGTTGGGTATAATGTATTGTTTCAGTACAATAGTAGTCCGAAAATGTGTGGGCTATAACTTTCAGATTGGTAAACCAAATTGAATAATTTTGATTTCATTAGAAACTTAAGACAATGAGGAACAAATGTTCTGAAGAAGTCAAATTGAAATTCTAGTTGGAAGTTTCCCATAATCTTTTCAGAAATAAGAGAAATGAGTTCATTTTTTATGATTGGCCCGTGTAGGCACGCCACCCATGTGAAACGATGGCTAATGAGGGTTCATTGGAATAACCTTACAAGATAATACACACGTTCAAGTCTTATAATTTTCTGAGTAAGAGTTGGGCTCCGAAAACGAAGTCCAACAATTTGAGGGTGCAATTGTTGAATGATGGTGATAAAAAACAGAGTTTTTCTATAACTTTATCCTTATATGAAGGAATTATCATATGATTGACTCATTAAGTAACCATCATAGGGAATTCCTTTAGGAACAAGACTAACTTCTTGATTATATTATCAACTTCTTTGAGGAAACCTTATGGTCCGTAACCTAAGTAACTCTTCACTCTATATAATTCATTCTTTCATTCTCATCTATATGAACCAAGACCAAGCTTCGTCACTCTCTAAACCATCATTAATTGAAGATGTCAAAAATGTTCTTTTTAGCCTCGACCCTAACAATGCTTTAGAGCTTAAAGGCCTAAATTCCTTTTTCTACTAAATAACTTGGGATATCACTAGTGAGTTAGTTACAAAACATGCGCTTAAATTTTATAAAGTTGGTAAATTGCTCAAGGAGATCAATAAAACTCACATATGTCTTATCCTCAAGTTCACTAACCCCTTAACTCTCGTAAAATATAGCCATATAGTATGTTGCAATGTAATTCACAAAATTATTTCCAAAATGCTTATAACTAGAATGAAGGGCACATTAAACAGCTTAATCAACCTTAGCTAAAGAACATTTTTCCAAAGGAGGAGAATTAGAGATAACATTTTAATTTTCTAACAATTATCTAAAGATACCATAGGAAGTTAACAAAAAGAAGTTATGCAATCAAAGTGGATGTTTACAAGGCTTATGACTTAATCAATTAGAGTTATCTCCTCCATACCAGACTGCTTTTATTTTTTTAGAAAATTTATCTCTTGGATTAATCAATATATCATAACCTTTTTCTATAGCATATTGGTAAATGGAGAGCATTCTAAACTAATCAAAGGAGCAAAAGGACTGAGATAGGGAGATTTTTTATCTCTTTATCTCCTTATTCTTTACATATTTTTTATAAGACTTCCTTAAAAAAAATCCATGTCAATAGATCATTCAAATATAATCACAAATGCAAAATCATAAGGCTCTTCAATCTTCTTTTTACATATGACTTTTCTTTTTTTTAGATTTGACGTTAACTCCCTTAAAATACTAATTGATTCCTTAAATCACTTTAATAAGAAATTAGGGTTATCAATCAACCACTCCAAAAGCTCCCTCTATTTCTTTGTAGGTGCTTCCTCAGTAACTAAGTAACTTACTTAAATATTAGGTTTTAAACTTTAATTTCTACCTTTTAAATACTTAGGAATCCTATATCTACCTGATATGTGCTAATTACATAGTACTTTAGTATGATTTTGAGATCATTATGCTTGTATTTAGGTACTTCCATAGTATTTGATATTTAAATGATTTATATTTTTATTCTAGGTCTTATTTAGCCTTTTAAAGGAAAAATGAAAGATTTGAGTCAATTTGGAGTAATTTTGGTAGATTTGAAGAAAGGACTCATAACATAGTAGCAATACGGTAATGATATTGGTTGTGTTCAAACATGTCCTATTCTATTTCTCAATAAGGATTTTACCCAAGTAACACAACACTATGTCCCTATGGTTAGATCATGTTTAAAGTAGGAGCATTTTATTTCTGTAGATAACTATGACATGCCCCTATGTTCAACCCATGCTCACCAATATGGTGGTGACGTAAACCTACGTTCATCCTTGTGTTTGAGATGATTTTTACATAAAATTTTTAGAAAAACAAATAAAGCAACACAAATCCTAAGATATTCTTATGTTAGGGTCATATTGAGTTAAAAAAATGGGGTTTCACATGTTTAAAAGAGAGGTGGCTAGAAAATATTAGAAAAGAATATTTTTGGAGCAAGAGAATAACGTAGGAAGCAATTCAAGTAGCTAGAGATCAACAGAGGCAATATTCATAAAAGAACTAAGAAATCCATTAAGATTCAATGAAAACTTAAATATTCAAGAACCATGATGATGTTTTCTTTTTCTTTTGTTCTTTCTTTTTTTATATTTTCCTTTTTATCATAAACTAGTTAAGATATATGTTTAGGTGAGATGGAAACTAACATTTGATGTTTTAAATTGATGCTTTGATTTAATGAAATTTTTAGTTTTCTTAAGACATGTTTATGTTTTTATACTAAGTTAAACCGAAGGAATAAGAGTTTAAAGTTTAATAATTAGATTCATACATTGAGATTGAGAGATGTTTTTATGTTCATATCATAATATAAATAATGATGGTTAAATAGGTATCTTAAGAGAGAACCATATGATCTTTTTAGATTTAGGTAAATCCTATTACGAGAGTTCATGAAGTGAATTAATGCACCCTTAGGTTATTTTGATTAGAAAGAGATTTGGTCAAATAAATTTATAACTAGGGATTGCATTGCCCAAGAGAGTATAGTTATAACTTAAGGATTCTTACCGATCTAAGGGGTTAGAATTGATCATTAAGTCAAAGTAAATTCAAAGCATAGATAAGTTCTAGGGAATGTCTTACTTGGATCTAGTTTATTCATAAGTTGTTTTAACCTTGTTACTTTATTTTGGTGTGTTAGAATTATTTATTTATTTTCTTTCAATTCAATCATTATCTTTTTAAAATTAGAAAATAGAAAGAGAGTTATTACTGGTAGTCATTGTCTTTATGGGATCATTAATCAATTCACTTAGATTATACTATAGAATTGATAGGTACACTTACCTAAATAATTTTCTTGGTATTTTTTGTATTTTGTTTTATTCATTCATATATTTTTACGTCACTATCATAAAGCTAAACCATAAGGACTATTAGACTCTACATGCGACTATCTATAAAAGAAAGGGAAGACAGAATAATAAGTTTGTAAGTCATGCTAGGAGAGGTATGCCAATTAATTTAGTTATTACTAGTACTAATTTCTATTAGTGCTCAAACTTGCCTATCCACATCAGTTAGATTATAGTGACTAAAAGGATGTTGAAGAATGTTCTTTGGATTGGGAAGAGAGAGGACTTGTCTAAAGCTAAGGTTATAAGATATGAGTTCTTCTCCAATGTTAGAGGGCTAGGAATCAAATCCATCAGGATTCAGAACAAGGTGTTATTGGGGAAAATGATATGGAAGTTACTCAATGATGAAGAACTACCTTATGGACTACGAGATTAGTTCTCAAACCAAGAGACAATACCATACCTTGCTAAGGAATAGAGCAAGGACTTCTTTTTGGTATGACTATAGGCATCCACTTAGATCAATTCCAACTTTTTAAATGCTACCTATTTGGTGAGATCCATACCTAAAAACTATAAATTTTTAGCTATCATTTATAATAACACATGGTGCTCTCCTCTAATAGAGTAAGCACTTCTTTTTAGTATGACTATTAACATCCACTTAGATAAATTCCAACTTTTTAAATGCCACCTCTTTGGTGAGATCCATACCTAAAAACTATATATTTTTAGCTATCATTTATAATAACACATGGTGCTCTCCTCTCTCTAAAGGCTTTAGGATCATATTTAACTCTGTCCCTTTTTATCTTCCAAACCATCTTTCAAAGGACAGTTTCTCTAGTTGAAAAATATAGCAAGTAAATTCACTCATATTTCATGTTGGGATATGTTTATTGGTAATAAATAGTAGATGGAGTGGAAGAATCTAGTCTGGCTTCCCTAAAACATCCTAAATTCTCTTTCATCTTATGGTTGGAAATTAGAAAGATTATTCACCAGGGCAAGATCAAACTTTCTTAACCTTTTACTACTATATGTGTTCTTTGTAATTAAAAAGGTTAAATCCCATGAACACCTATTCTTTAAGTGTCAATTCTGAACTTATCTATGGAATGAAATTTAGTCTTTGCTAGACACAAGATATTTGTATTCTTATTAGAAGAGATATCATTATAACAGCATAGCTAAAAAATTCAAAACAATATTACCTAAGGAATGACTTCAAGATGAAATATCTTAGAATGGGTTCTCTCATTACGATTTCTCTCTTCCTTCTCTCTACTCTGCCGTGGATATTTTTCCTCATTTGAACTTTCTTCTCTCGCTCTTCCTTTGGCACCCACTGATTCTTTATTCTACAGCTTGTTTTCTTTGATATCCCACCCAAATTATCTAACACATGGGTCTAACATTTTATTATTTTAGTAAATTTCACCCAATTCCAACCCTCTATTAGAGAGTGAGGAGTTTCCTCCTTTCTCAACATCCCAAAAAACACCTACCCCCAAACCTCATAAATCGACTTGGAGTTGAGTAGTGGGAGACCCAAACACTTTCGGGAAGCTTCACTGTATAGTTGGTGCAAATGATGAACCTATATCCCCTTTGATAAACATTATTCTCAAGGGAGCAAGTAAGTGGAAAACTAGCTAGTTAGGTATTTTCTTGATAAAAGAATTGCATTCCCAGTAGTCCAATATTGCGTAGACACCAATTGGAAAAAGTTGGGTCTTCAATCCATACTTATAATCGAAGATGAACTATTCATCTTTTGGTTCTTCTTAGAGGAAACAGAAGGCAAAGTACTAGATATGCGACCCTGACACATTTAAGGTAAGCCATTGTTTTTACAAAAATGGGAATTGGGATTTAAGCTAAACAAAAATGAGATTAAATCTATTCCAATTTAGGTGAACATGCATAAAATCCCTTTTGAATATTTGTTATCTGAGGGTTTGAGTTAGTTGGCTAGTTATATTGTAACTCCTTTAGCTATGGATGACAATACTGCTAATATAAAAAAAAGGCAGTTATGCTAAGGTGTGTATCGAAGTGGAGTATAAGCAGAACATGCCGGATAGTATCCCTATCATGAATTTCAATTTGGTGGAGAGTTAGTAGAAGACAAAATTGTGTTATCCTATTTATGGAAGCAATATATGAAACTTGGAACCAAAATGTGGACCCCTAAGAGGAATGTTAATAAGGTAATCAATGAAAGCAAGCAACAGTCAAGGGCACCCACGCAATCAGATTGTGAAATGCGAAATGCAGTAATTTCACAAATGACTATTCCAATGAATTTGGGAAAGACATAAAGTAGTCTCATGGAAGTATCTAAAGTAGGAATTGTTCAGATTATTGAGGATCCAGTTGCAAAATCTAATGACAATCTTAGCTATGTTGAAGAGAATGGTAGTAAGTTTAAGATATCCTCTAAAACCTCTATGCAATGTGCTGAATTAAATGATAATGCAAAAAATCAGCTGCAGGAGACTGTTAGAATCCAACAGAATGATGTGGAAGACATTATACAAGAGGCTAAATCTTATATTCAATAGAAGAAGGCCAAAGAAATAGTGAATGGAAACATTTAGATAACCAGTCATGAGGTAACTGCAGTCACAAACATTGATAGATTAGCTACTCCAAGGGCTGTAAATACTATTTATAAAGAAAGCAGTTGTGAAACTAGTATTCAGTAGGAAGATTGGTAGGCAACGAGAACTAAAATTCAAAACACTAAGAGAAGGACTAAGTCCTCTCAACCTTGATGATTTGCACAATATGGAATGTCAAGGGACTAAATTGTCCCAATAAACAACTAGCTTTAAAGGATTATCTTCAAGCTAGTCTGTCATATTTTATTGGTTTGGTGAAAACCAAGATCAAAGAGGAATTTGTTCTAAATGGGTTGAAGTTTATTCTAGCATATTAGAAAACCTTGAGCAATCATACTAAGCATCCCAATGGAAGGATTATTGTTGCAATAGATCCAACTTATCTTACTCTCTCCAGCTGGCATTACACTAATCAATTATTGCATTGTGAATTAATTTTAAAGTCATTGGGCATTCCTATAGTTATAACTATGGTTTATGTTGCTAATTGGTAACTTCAAAGGGTTAGCTTGTGGAAAGGCCTACAGGATATTGATGTAGACTTGTCAGTCCCGTGGATGGTGACAGGGGATTTTAACTGCTTATTGTCTTCTTCCGAAGCCTTGGGCACTAGGAAGGATACTTACGTGAATACTAAAGAACTGACCTTATTAACTTCTTCTTTGGGACTTATTGATCTAATATATCAAGGGCCTATATTCACATGGAACAATCACCAGAAGGGTAATAGAAATGTTCAAAGAAAACTAGATAGGTTCTTAGTAAACAATAACTGGCTTAATTAAGTAACTGAAAGCTATGCAGTGTTTGAGGAATTGCTATTTTTTGATGATACTCCTATTTGAATATGCATTAATGGGAGCTTTAAACGAAGATCACCTTTCAAGTTCTTCAACTCCCTACTCAAACACGTTCAACTTGATTTAATTATTGCAAATTCTATTGGTATGAATGTGCAGGGTTCTAAGACTTTCCAATATATTCAAGTGTTGAAATGTATTATGTAAACGATCTATAAGGGGGTTGAATAGATCTTTAAACCTTTTTGTAAAATTCTACAATAAAATCAGAAGTTAATTCACACAAAAAAATTTAAACAAATTTAAATGTAAAAAGTAGGGAAGAAGAGCAAACACTGTTTTTATAGAGGTTCGGTGCTAAGACCTACGTCCTCTACCTAAGCTCCC
>JANZLD010000003.1:46067905-46080881 GCA_026413575.1 Erythroxylum carthagenense
TCTCTACACGACCGTGAGACTTTAAGCTACAATTGATGTAAACAAGTCAGTACATGATTTTGATGTTTAGGTAGTGTGCGCTCATCACCTTTATGGTATAACAGCAGTATGTTTAGCACTGCAAGTGTTATAAGTACAAGGTTTCAGGACAACGAAAGTCGAGCTTCGGGATCGGGGTCCGACATCTATGGTATTAGAGAAGAGTGATTGTTAAGTTATGAGCAGTTGGAGTCCGGTCTCCGGGTCGGGTTCCGACAGTAAATCATGTAGTGGAAATAGAATTGGGAAAACTATACAGAAAGGATTATTCTTTTCTCTTCATCATATTCTTTATTTTATTAGTATTAGCTAGAGATCCTGACTCAATGGGTCCCTTTTTCATGATGAATTGTTAGCACCATTATGACATTTTATCTCTATGAACCAAGGAGAAAAAGGCTCATTGAGAAGAGGATTGTACTATAAGAGAAGCAAAAAGATTACCTTTTTTAAATATGCAATATGGATTCTAAATAATGCAATGTAATTAGACTCTCATATCGATCCAAATGAATCAACCTTTCCACGGAGGTCAATCTTTGCCTATTAGCATTGAGGATTGCAAGTTATAAAATTTGTCTCGATTGTATAGACATGTATTTTATATCAATTACCATGAAATTCCTAATTAATAAATGAAATAATTAATAAATAAAATAGTCAATGATGGGTTAACATTAGCCTCTTTTGTATTTGTGGCAATGAAACTTGTATGTCTTCTTAAGAAAAGGAATTTGTCTACTATTTTTTGAGGTCTCAAAATGGTGTGGAAACACATAAGAAGTCTTCGATGGAAATGAAAATGAGATGTAAATCTAGGTATTTTGAGAATAGTACAATCTTTGACATAAGAAGAAGGGGTTGATATATATCATCTTAACTTGGTTTTGATTTCTTTATTTATTTTTAGAATAGAGAGTTGAGGTCCTCTCTTACTCATAGTGAATTTGTAAACATCATTTTTTGCTTACGGTTATATAAAATAATTTGAGTTGTTTTATAATATAAATTAAAATTATAGGGTTAATTATAAAAAATCTAAACTTTTGTCAATTTTTTAATTATAGCCTGAACTTTAAAATGCAACAATAAAAAGTTCAAACTTTCAATTTTTTCCAATTTTAGCCCAAACTTCAAAAAGTGGCAATAAAAGCTTAAACTTTCAATTTTCTTCAATTCTAGCCCGACATTATCTGTTATTCTCCCTCAGCTCTCAGTCATTTGTTTTCTGTTTTTTTTCTTCTAACGTCCCAAACTACTATCACATTACAACGTATTGTACTAGTAAGCTCTTCATTTTTAATTCGTACTTCGAATTCATTAGTGTGAGGGCACCAGGGTTGCGTAATCTGAAAATTGAAGGGTGATGGCGTGGAGAGAACAAACTGAAGATGAAAGGAAAATTTGAAATCAAAACATAAGATTGTCGGGCTTGTATAATCTGATTTAGGTCATTTTTAAACAACAACATTGTTTTAATTATGTGATTAAACGATGTCATTTCATTAATTTTATTTGTTGTGTTAATTTTGGCTGATATATATTAATAGTTAAGGTTTTTGAAATACAAGGCAAGTCACATAAGCAAACTTAATGAAAATATTAATATTGGGCTAGAATTGAAAAAATTCAAAGTTTGAACATGTTAATGTTATTTTTTGAAATTCGGGCTAAAATTGAAAAAATTCAAAGTTTGAGCATTTTATTATTACTTTTTAAAGTTAAGGTTATATTTGAAAAATTGACGAAAGTTTAAGTTTTTTTAGTAATTAACCCAAAATTATAAGCATTATTTTTATTTACATTTCTTTTTCAGTCTTAGTTATTTTAAAATTGTTATAATAAAAAGACAGGAAAAAAAAAAAAGAACACCATCAAAGTAATTCAACAAAGAATTACAAGCCAGACTACACCAAATGAGAATTGCTATGATACAAGCTGGAGTGAGAGTTAAAGCTAAAAAAGTGTCGGAGCAATAGAAGCGGCTGAAATTATAAAATTAAGCAAAGGTTGGAGTTGAAAAGCAGCCATAGACTTGCAAACAAAAGCAAGCTTTATCTTTTTCCCTATTCCGTCATTACCACAACCCGTACCAGAACCTTACTTTATCATTCCGATAACTATTAAATAAATAAAAATAACAAAAAAAGCAAGGCAATAATACAAAGGGGCCTATCGCTATCATGCGCCATGGAGTCGCTATCGCTATCCATCTTTAAATCAATCGAACCAGAAGTAAACGTAAATCTTTATAACGCTGCCTTCCTCCCTCTCTCTCTCCTTTTTCTTTTTGATTTTGGTTTGTAAGTTCTCAGGATAATTGCGCTTATAATTTCTCAGTAATATCTGGGCGCCGCCATTTTAGACTCGGAGAATCTCGCTCTCAGGTACACTTTCTGTTTGGTTCTCGAGAAAAACGGGAAATCTTTTGTTTGTCAAAACTTCATTTAACTGGTTTTGTGGGAGCTGTTTTGATGCATTCGTCTATAGCTTTGTTCTCTACTTTTTCTATCCAAAATTTTCTCCTGCCTTTTCTCTTTAGCCAAAAGCAGTGAACTACTGTGTGATAGTGAAGCAATGCACACAATATTGTCGATTTACTTGTTTCTGCTCTCTATCCGATTTATTTTCATAGTATACTGGTATGAGTGTGGTTAAATTATGCTTGATTTGCATGAATAATATAGTAGTTAATTTTCCTTTTTTTTATATAATTTCAAGTTATTGTTTTGGAAATCAGTGATGATATTTAGATGTTGCTCTTTTTTACTTTCTTAAACTAAAATCCGAAAGTTAATCGGTTGATGTATGTTTGTGCTTGCTTGCAAAATATAAGATGCGATTCTTATGATCTCTTTCGTACTCCTTTTTTCTTTTATTCTTTGCTTCGTTTTATTTTTGATGTCGTTTTAGCATGGTGATTGGAAGGTTTTGTGGTTAGATGTGCTGTTTCACTTGTTAATATTTTGGTTGTTTTGGTTTCGTGAGTTTGAAACAGTGTATTATTTCAAAGAATTGTGCCAGGCAATAGCGCATTTAAATGATTTGGAATTTTCTGTGATGAATTTGGGGATGTAATAGAAGTAATTGGAATTTATCTGTTTCAAGTTTTGGGAAATCTTTAGATGGAAATGATTAAATATCAGATATCTAATTTAAGTGTATTTGTCTCATTTCTTCGTTTCTATCTTTTTTAAATTTTACTTCTGGCTTTGTGATGTCTTACGGCCTGCTGCAGGATATTGGTAAACAAAGGGTTGGTGCCTTTGTCACTGAGAGGGAGCTGAAGAAACTATACAGAGTCTAGATCTTGGAACCCGATGATTAGAACTGATGTTATTGGCAGTGGAAGGAGGAGGGTTCTTCTCTTCTTCAGCTTCTGGGTATAGCAAGGGCCTGACCCTTCTTCTCTTGGGTAAGAAGCACGAAGACAGGCCCATGAGAGTTTCGCCGTGGAATCAGTACCAGTTGGTGGACCAAGAACCAGACCCTGACATCCAGCTGGCTTCTGTGAAGGACCGGCTCTCCCGCGGTTGCGCTTCTTTTGTCTGCTTTAGTCGCGCTTCTGCAGGGCTTGATTCCCCGTCACAGCTCAAAGTAGGCCCTGCCCAGCAGCAGGATGTGTTGCCAGATCCTCTTGTTGATTATAAAGGAAAGAATAACTCAGTAGATATTGCAGATGATAATAATGCACAAAAGATTTCTCTGAAGAGCAGCTTGAAGAAATCACAAAGTGGTGTTCAGATTCCTCTTGAGGATTTCAATCAACGTGACGCATCAAGTGACAAGGAAAATGATATTATTGGTCATACAGAAAGCAGAAAAGTGCAGTGGACAGATGTTTGTGGAAATGAGCTTGCTGAGATCAGGGAATTTGAACCAAGGTATAGATATATATCCTGAATCAAGATACATTTTCTAATATGCCTTAATTTCGATTTAGCATAGTTCTCCTCCCAACATCTGTTCATATTGAATCCCTATGTAGCCAACAAACAGAAAAAGAAAGACAAAACAGACAAAACAAAGAGATAATTCACATTAGAAGTTTGTGTAAGTAGTATTCTGATCTCTCAAATGTGCCTATATCTATCCATGGGCTTCTTGACTTCACATTCTCCAGAAGCTATGAGCTCATACTTTACTAATTTCAGAATCACAACATAATAAGAGTTCAATTGCTATATACCTAATATGCTTAATACATTAGTAGTATCTGCATATTTGATTGGGTATAGCTTGCAATTTTCTTTTATGTCCTTGATCTGTGGGAAAGTGCCAGTATCATGTCTAATAACTTGGTACAGTTTTAGAAGGATGAGTTGGTAATCTGAAAATACTGATAAATGTGAGGTTCTTCAAAGCAATTATACCAACTGTACTTACAAACTTTTCTAGTACATTCACATGGCATTTCTTACATTTTCTTCTCCGAAAGTTGTTCCTTCTCTCACTACCTGCTCTCATCTCTGTTCCTCTCTATCAAATAAGATTCGTGTGCTGAGAAATGAATGAGAAATCTTTTACCTATTGCAATGCTCAGTTTTGATATTTATGTTTTTCTAATCTTTCAATATTAATCTTTTGTTACAATTGATCTCCCATAGTTGTCTGAACTAGTTACTGATCTATAGTTGTAGTTTGTAACAAACCGTTTACACCCCTGTTTCTATAATTGAACTGAGAGAAGGTTTTTCGTACGTAAAGAGGTCAGATTGATACATCAGGATGCAGTAATTTTAGGTATTTCATGGACTTCTATTGTCTGTGGCACGGGAACAGAATGCTTTTCGGAGGCAGATTTTATAGGGACATTAGAGATATTGATTTGAGTGATGAATAACATGTATACTAGACACAGTTACTGTTTAACTATGCATGTGTGAAAGGTTTAGTTGTTGCTTCCTCTTTCTCTCTTTCACTTTCTTTCCATCTTTTCTTTACCATTGGTCCTTGTGGAATTTTTACTCAATTTATTCCTGCATAAAATGATCTAGTGTTGGGTTGTCATGAACAAGTAGCTATGTTCTTGGTTTCCTTCATGTTCTGGTCAATTCTTTTACCCAGGATGAAGGTTCAATTGT
Source organism: Erythroxylum carthagenense (assembly GCA_026413575.1). Taxonomy (NCBI): domain Eukaryota; kingdom Viridiplantae; phylum Streptophyta; class Magnoliopsida; order Malpighiales; family Erythroxylaceae; genus Erythroxylum; species Erythroxylum carthagenense. Next base: position 46,073,029 of record JANZLD010000003.1, read on the forward strand.
TCAGTAGTTGCATTCAATATTTTAAGCATTGAACTTAGTATTCCTTCTTCGAAATAACTGCAGGCTTTCTTTGGTACAGTGAAATTTCACAATCAACCTTCAATTTATGAATAATAATTATTTGTTCTAAATTCAGTGGATTTGTACCATGTCATTTTTGTATTGTTTAAATCTGATTATCTCGTTTACAATTGAGTGGAATCTTTCGGGTAATCTCTACTGGAACTACTATTTGATGTTGAGTGAGGATTGGCATGAGATGCTGATATCCTGGTAACAAACCTTTTGAGATTTTTCTATTCAAGTTGTCTAATCTCTAAGCCATATAAATCCTTTGTTATGTCTGTGTTGTGCCTACCAAGTACTTTTTTCTTTGAGGATCAAGGTTGAATTTATATGTGCTTTGCCAATATAAAAATCTAGTAACTTGCAGTTGTAAGTAAAGCATTGTCACCTCAGAAACTTCAACATATAGCAACGCACTGTTCTGCTTTTTCTTCGGATGTTCCCACGCAGAGAGTTAATTTACTTCAACTTTGGTGTTGTTTGATATTGGGTGTCTTTTCCATGGTCCCACCCATAATAACGACAATGTCTGGATGTTTTGGTTCCTAGGCTTTCTTTTCACTGGATATGTAACAAAAGTGAAAGGGGCATTGATTATCGTGTATTTTCTGTGCTTGTTATATACTCCACGGATAGGGTATTCATATTTTCTGGTTCAATTCTGACGAATGGAGTTCCATTTGGACACTTTTGACCAACATGCCTCATGCATTTAATCATTAGCACGCATGTTTCCTTTGGCCTTTCTTTTTAATACATTTTCTGGTTATCCATCGTAACTTGAAGTACGCACTATCTAATTACAGTGAAAGGGGCGGATCAGATGATGAACTAGAGAATGGAAATGAAAGAAGTTGTGCATGTGTGATTATGTAATAGGTTTGTGCCAGAACTCCAGGTTTACGGGAAGTGCAACAACGTACCATGTAAATTGCTACTAACAGAGGCCATTCCATTTGTTCCTGGGCCAATTTGATTCTTTTATTAGGAAAAAAGAATGAGTTCCTGAGGAATGTTTCCAAACAAGGAAAACCATGCTCATCCCACCTGATCTGATCATTTTATGTCCATATTGAATTGATGAGGATCTCAATTTTGTTAATCTGATCTCCGCTTATGTTTGTTTCATTACTTTAGTACTGGTGATTGCATTTTCCATTGTTAATGTTCTATATTAGTTTTGGCTCTTGACTTTCTCCTTTCTTGTGATTGCCTTGTCAATTGTTTGTCTTAAATTAATGCATCAAATAGTTTACCTCATTCCTTGCTGAATATCATATCATTCGTGGTGTTTAGTACCTTATAATTCATGAACATTGGCTTTCCAACGTGGATGATTATAAAAAGAACCATAATGGTAACAAAGTAAATACCGAATTTGATTTTATTCAAGGCATCATTTCATGTAAATTTTTTAAAAATTATGGAATATTTTTTAAATTTTATAAAGTTGTAAAATAATTTTTCAATATATGGTGTCAAATAGTTTTTAATTTTACTTCATTTTTAAAAAATTATAATAGTAAAATCAAAATAATATAAATTTATTATAATTTCTATTTTTATTCTTATCGATATTATTTTCTCATTTTTATATAAATAATAGTTGCAATTGATTACATTGAAATATTATATGACAAGAATAATATAGATTTATAAGCATAATAAGATTTCGTGTCAAGCAAAAATAAAACTTGAGACAAAAGTCTAAGTGGTTAGAAGTTTTATAGTTATATTGCCTTAAAAAAATTGAATATTTTTTCCAGAAAAATGTTCAAGTAAAATTAAAAGAAGTAAAAAATAAGTAACCTAAAATTTCATTATATGACATATTGACTCAATTAGCACTAGTCATAAGTTCAAAGAGCTTCATCATTATTATCATCCAAGTGCAATGCATCAAATGATATGTTAATTTTTTTCTATCTAAGATTATTTTTTAAGTCATTCTCACATACTTTAGAAATTCAATTTATTAAATGCTCGATATGATCAAGGAAAATTTAATTTATAGAGCTAATTGTTTATTAAGAGTTTTAATAAACAAATAAAATCATATTATTAATAAATATATTCAATTTAATAATGATATAAAATATCTTTATCAAAACTTTAAATTGTATTGAAAAAAACCGTGTTATTTAATCTCTATTACTCACAATAATCTTTAGCAATCTATGCAATATTACAACCTCTTTAAAGAACAAGTCAACAATATGAATAACATCATTGGTTTTAGAACAAGCAATAAAATGAGTCATCTTGCTAAATCAATCAACCACCATAAAGATGTTATCCTTTCTATTAAATGATCTAGGCAATCCAAGCACAAAGTTCATAGATATATCAACGCAAAAATGAGAGGGGACAGGTAAGGGAGAATATAAATCATATGATTGAACATTAAATTTTGCATGCCTTCAAGTAATACATTTAACACAAACAGAAACAACATCCTTTCTCATTTTAGGCCAATAAAAATGTTCATGCAAAAGAGCTAAAATTTTCTCAATACCAAAGTAATCCATCAATCCACCACCATGTATCTCTATAACAAGTAATTCACGCATAGAGCAAGATGGAATGTAAAGTTTATCATTTTTTTAATAGAAATCCATCAAATCTATAGAAATTATCAATATCATGTTTTTCACAAGATTTTCAAAATTTCTGCAATGTCACAATCAAATTCATAGATGCCTTTCAACATCTCAAAACCAGGTAATCTAGCATGCACAAAGGTAAGAAGAGAGTATTTCCTAAAAAGAGCATCAGCCATAATGTTTTTCTTCCCTTGTTTATGTTTAATAACATAAGGAAAAGTTTTAATAAATTCTAACCACCTAGCAAGTCTCTTGTTCAATTTACCTTGGGACTTTAAAAATTTTCAAGCTTTCATGATTAGAATGAATGATAAATTCTTTTGGCCGCAAGAATTTTTGCCAAGTCTTTAAAGACCTTTCTAAAGCATACAACTCTTTATTATATATGAAGTAATTTAAATGAACACCGCTTAGTTTTTCACTCAACTAAGCAATGGGTTTAAAATCCTGCATTAAAATAGCACCAATGGCTAATCCAAAAGCATCACATTCAACCTCGAAAACTTTAGAAAAATCAGGGAGAATAAGAAGATGAGCATTGGTCAATTTTTCGACTTAGTGTAACTTACTCTAGAAAGCTTAGATTTGAATGATTCCAAAATGAGGAGAAAGAATAGATTTTGAACTTGAAGAAACACCTATTAATTAGCCAAAAACTCAAACAAAAAGTGAACGAAACAATAGATGAAAAATGGATAGAGAAGAAGATGGAAAATAAACGACACAAAAGGATAGTTATTTGAAATATAGCAACCAAAGCTCTAATACTAAATGATGCGAGACCCAATAGGAAATTATCCTATAGAATCTTCAATAAGATGGAGCTATGCTGGGAGCAACTAGAATCAAACATATACAGAGGCACAAGAAACAAAATTGAAAAGATAGAAATAGAACAAAAAGATAAAAGGGGGTTAGAAGAATGTTGGTCAATAAAAAGAAGCGCAAGAGAAGTTGTCTCTTAAAACTCTAGCAAGAATGTTGGTCAATGGAAAGAACTCTAAGAGAACTTGTCTCTTAGAACTCTAACCTTGGAACACCACAAAGGAATACCACTCCTTCGATAAGTCAAGTATTATCAAATAACACAAAGAAAGCAAGAATGCTCTCGATAATACTTAATATTATTTCTGAATGAAAAAATCCCTTTCAAAGTACATAAAGGGTGGCTATTTATAGGAAAAACTTCCTAAATTAATGTTCTAAGGAAGAAACAAAAAAAAGGAAACAAATTAACCCCTAAAAGGAAACACAATAAACTTAGAAAGGTATTAACTATATGACCTTATTTCAAGGAATATAAAAAAGGAAACTAATTAAACATGATTGGACCTTATAGATCAAGTCCTTCTCCTTATTTTTAATTGGGACATGGTTGTCACATGATATTTTAAGTGAGTTCTCCCAATTGGACTCCATGTAGTCCTTTGGACACTTCATGCTGGGCTTCAAGGAGTAAGACAATGCCTTTTGGACCTTTATGAGATGAAATTTGACTCAACAATATGAGCTCTATCTCTTGAAAGTCTTGGATCAGACAATTCAATACTTGCTTCATTTCTTTGGCCCTAGCTCTTATCATTAGGCCTCTAATGTCTTGTAATGGATCTTTAGGAACATTATACTTGAATGTTTGGCCTTTGAGATAGAAATTTCGTTTAGCCCCTTGCCTTGCACTTTCAGACTTCAAATCTGATCCAATTTTAGCTCCTAAGCCTCCTTTTGCAAGCCCATGTCCCTGCAAGTCATGTCCTAAGCTTTCTTGAGGTGGATCACACCATGTATGCTTCTATTCTTGTCTTTCACATGCCTATAGTTCTCCATCAATGTCTAATAGAAATAATTATACTTGCTTTCTAACCTCTTCTCTGCTACTTTATAGGTAGCATTATGGTCAGTAATGAATTGTATAATATTTTCTAACCTAACTTTATTTATAGCTTCATCAAATATCTTTAATAGAGTATTAACCTTATGTACAGGGTTAGATGTATCAATTAACTTTGAAAAAATCACGATCCTTTTAGCATAATAAAATAAAAATTCATAATGGGCTCTTTTCTTCTATATGTCCAACTATCATATATGATTAAACACCCATAAATTGTTTAAGTTATTCTTTTTTTATTAAAACTACTTTTTATCTCACTAATGTCAATGTTTAAAAGATAACATCTATAGTCATCAATTGAAGGAGCCTTATATCTTGAACTATTAGAGGTAGCAACATCCACAATAAGTTAGAAATAATAAGATTGAGCAACATTGAATGACACACCTATATCATTCCACCATTTAGTTATTTTCATGTCCATATTATGAGCTGCTTCTTTAGATTGTATACATTAATAATTGAAGGTTGAGCTCCCAGAGTTGTTCATGAAGCCAAAAAGTTAGATACATATCTTCTTCTTTTCCTTATATCAGTTACAACAATCCCTTCATGATGGATCTAAATATCAACTTTAGTATTGTTAGTATTATCTTGATCACTGCAAAATGAAATTCCACTTTCTTTCTTATTATGATACTCTTTAAGCAAACTTTTTATCTATCATTTTACATCATGATTATCTTTCTTATAAGACTTCGTATTACCTTTGATCCCAACTAAATGTTTATTTGATCTAGTGATTTTCCCACATTTCAAATATTTATTCTAATACAAACAAATAGTATGATTCTTCATACCAGGAACCAATCTTGCATAAGTCTAAGATGGATCATTAATTTTTCTTGATGAGGTTCATTATTAGAAATACTTACACTTTCTCCATTTATTTGTAAAACAAATAGATACATATGTAAAAAATAAAATAAAATAAAAACTTCATATCAAAATAAAGTTTTTGCATATGAAAGAAACAAAACACTAGTTTGACTACAGAATAAAGAAATATTTTTATATATGTATAATGTTGATGTATTATTGATCAATAAACCAATTATAGTCATTGGAACTTATATGAATTTAAGGTGTCCATTTGCAACAAAATTACTAGCTATAATAATCCAAAAGTTTATTCTGAGAAGATTGACCATATACCAATACTATGTATTACCACATTCATAACATGTTATGATTATAACAAGTTCAAATAGATTCTTTACTAATGTATAAGATACAATTTGATTTGGACATGTTAAGAAGTTAAATGGATATTGTAGAGAAAACTAAAAAATGATGTTGGGGTACATTAAAAGTATGTAATAGTTTATTGTATCTTATATCTTTGCTTTGGCAATGTATGTTAGAAAACTGACATTATTATAAAATAAAAAGAAAAATATAATTACTTAACCATTCATATTATGTTGAATATTCCCTCATAACACTAATGATCATATCTTAAAAGCCTTGCCTACATTAAATTGGCAATGCAAATCATTAAGTATTATTCAAGATAAAGATGATTCTCAAACATATAATATGCTGACAAATCTTCACTTTAAAGGTTGAAAATTAAAACCATGTCATATAACTAAAGTTTTTCTTTATTGGTATAGACCTTCAAATTCAAACCATAATTCAATAATATAGAGTTGAAGAGTGAAAAGTGCCAAGGAGAGAAGTTGATGGCACTGTAAAGAGAACAGTCGGCAACAGTAATTTGGCAGCGACAATCTAGCAATTGGAGAGTGCGAGCTAGTGAATTAGAGGTAAGGAAATGATGGAGAGAAAACTTTATGAACAAATGAGAGTGAAGAGGAGAGCTAGAGGTGAGAAGAGAAGATAATTGTAGGAGAGGATTGAAGAGATGACAATTGAGTGAACTACGGTCTAACAAAAAGAGGAGTAAAAGGACAAAGGAGACGAGGGAAAAGCTTATGGCATTATAAGAGGGTCAATAATTAGGGTTAAAGTTTAGGAATAATTAGGGTATTTTTAAAAAAAATACATTTCTATACTAATATTGATTGATATTTGAAGTGCCAACTGATATTAAAAGGATCAATAATAATTAACACCTTAACTTGATATAAAATAAGATTTTTTATATCATTTTCTGACTCATACAACGTTCTTTTCATATATAGTAAAAGATGGATGCTAGAGTCAAACCCTTAAAACTGTCTTCTAACTTGGGTGATGTTAAAAGTCTTTCTAGTAACCTTTTATATTCATTTTTTCACGTCCTTATTTAATGCATTTATGATTTAATGGATTAAAATTTTTCTGATTTAAAATTTAGATGTTTCAAAATCCTCTTTTATTAAATTTATGTTAAATTTTATGACAAATAATATATATGATGAATTTTTTTTCACAAAATCATATCATAGGAGACTTGTTAGAAGTTAACATACCACAAAATTGTAAGTGTTAAAAATAAATAAATTTATTTCTTTATTGCATAATAATAATATATTAAATATTTTATTCATTATATAATAATAAAAGTATATTTTTGTAACATTCCGTTACCCATCTTAAGGTTAAAATTGTAATTGTGAGAGATTATGGAGAAATTAGGAAACGCATTACATGTTCATGCATATTATGTCATATATATACATATGAATAGTGAAGTTGTGGCTCATGAAAATAATTGTACCTACATTCATGAATAATTCCGGGTATAATTTGATTGAGTGGTGATTTTTAGTATTTTGAGAATTTTGAATTTATTTATATTGAAAATTCTATTAGTTAGTAAGAATATTGTATTTGTGAAATTGGTTAATTTAGGCATAAATTTTGGAAAAAATTATAGAAAATAGGAAAAAAGACATCAAATGAAGATTTAGAAATAGTTGAATTGGAAAGATAAGAGTTTAGGGGAGTTAGTTTCAAAAGAAACTAAGTTAGAGCTTAGATGTGAGGGAAGTAACAAATGTCACTTAGGCTTGGTACTTTTGCTAGAAGTAAGGCTACTGTTCTCTGAAAATTGAAAGGTTAAGTTATATGTCTAAGTTCTTTTTTCATTGGGATCATTTTTAAGTTTTCTCTTCATACACGGAGTTTTCCATCAAACCTCTTCTAAGAGATTTCTCTGTTTTTTCTTTCCTACATCAAACTCACTTTGCTATTTGTGTCTTCTACCCTAAGAAAAACCAGAAACTGGTCATTGTCCTCAATGAAGTACGTAAACTGCATGCAGTTTAAGGCTTGAAGATTTTGGAGTTTTCAAAAGGTAAGTAGTGAATAAATCCTTTAGAGTTGGGGATTTATGAAGAAAGTTG
>JANZLD010000003.1:46230845-46250890 GCA_026413575.1 Erythroxylum carthagenense
CTCTGTGGGATCGACCTAGACTTGCCACTGCTACAGTAGTAGTCTAGTTATTTTAATTTTGATTAGCGTTACGACGCACGGTCAGGTGCTACACCTACTACACTCTCATCCCCTTCCTAACTTCTCCTCCAAGCTCTCACTTGCAAAACTTGGTCATAAATGTTTAGAAATGGCACCCTAAACACAAAACTTTCTTTTATTCACTAACCTTCAGATGTTGAAATTATTGTTATCTCCCTTTAGTAAAAATGCTTCTAATTGATGCTTCGAAGTGGCTTAGCAACTTAGTGGGATATTTTATGATGATGAGACCGTCTTTCCACTTAGTTAAGTCATAAGTAGAAAAGAACTGGATTGGTTTAAGTCTTAAAAGAACTATTCTAAGCTAGAATGAAATTTTCCTCTTCTTTTTCAACTTTGAAGCCAATGTGAATGGAATCTTAAAGCTTAGTCCTTGGCACTGCCAAGGAAAACCTATTATTCTTGAACTTTGAAAGCCAGGCATTATAATAACTGGTTTTTCAAATTGAGAAATTAGAACACTGGACTATTGCATAGAAGTCATATTATTGAGAGTCTATGAAATGCATTTCATTCACATATATATCATTAGCATACACACATGAATTATGATTTGGTACACATTGCAAAGAGTGTATATGCACTCAATTAACTTATTCCGGGATATGAAAAGGTTAAAATGATCATGATGTGAATTATGTATTGTTTATGCCTTGCATTTTAGTTTGATTGATTACAGGTAGTAAATTTAGAATTAATTTGGTACAATTGAAAATTTGATGAATTAAAATGTACATTTGGTCTAGGAAAAATGCCAAGTGGTAAGATAAATGGATACATTGAAAATTAGGATATTGATCATGTAGTGACAAATGGAATAATAACTATGTGACATGTGGTGGCTTAGGAAGATGATAAGTGGCTAACATGATTAAGGACACATGTTAAAACCAAATTAATGACACCTTGCACCTAGTTGAATTAAGCAAGTGCTAGAAAGTTTATGATGTGTTCCTCTTCTTTCTTTCTTCTCTCTACCAAAATCTACATCCATGTCCGAGCTCTGCATTTTGGTTTAAGTCTTCCAAATTGCTACACCAAATTCCATGCTTTTACCCTCACAAAGTTAGGTAAAGAATCAGAACATAATTGTTCTTGTTATAGCCTTTAATCCTAGCTAAAATCCATTCAATTCCCACCTTGCATTCGTGATGATTTTTGCATGCATGGAGATATAAATTAGCTTGATCTTTGAGCTAGAAAAATAAGTAAAAGATTGATATTTATGGCATGTTATAATACTGCAAACTTTTGCATGAACTTGGATACTTTTCTATTGTGATCTTGATATATGAACAATAGGTTATGGATTGTTTTATGGATGAATTAGATTAGGATTTGAGGTATAATGAAGGTGAATTTATGTTAGATAAAGTTACTAATATAGTGATCTTGAAATGGCAATAGAACTAGGATACATGATTGATAGTGAATGATAGTTTCTGTTTTAATTTTGATGTGTGAACGATAATGATTGGTGAGTTATCTAATGAATGATTTTTGAATTGGGTTTGGACATAAATTTGATCAGGGATTGAAGCATGAATAAGGTAGAATTGAAGTGAAATTGATGGACTTTGGTGAAGGAATGTTGGATAGAGTATGAAGGAGTAAAAATTAGAAGCAAAATGAAGGTTATGGGTGAGTGAACCGAGGTTCACTCATCCCATGATCGTGGGATTTATAAGGCTTCTTCCCACGGTTGTAGGAAGTACTTTGGAAGGAGAAAAGGTTAGTTTTGGGCAATTGTTGGACTATATAAGGTTAAAACACTTTATAATGGTGTAATTAGAATTGATTGGGGCTTGAAATGAACCTAGAAATTTACTTGATTAAGTGATTAAGTGTTTGATAAGTTTAAGTTGTTAATTGAGGTTATAAATTAAGGAATGGAATGATTGATATCAATGTACATTAATTTTCAAAGTTTGAGTTGTTAATGGTATAAAGATGTTCATGTGAATGCAAATGTGATTCAAAGGATATAAAAAAATGAATTAGGTATGATGTAATTAGAATTGGAAAATTATGTGAATATTTAATGCTTGAAAAGAATTGATGAATGTATGATTGACGAAATTAAGGTAATCAAACTTACCTAAAGCATAAACTAATTGTAAATGACTTATATACAATCTATGATGAATGAATGAGTAAGATTTGTAAATAAGGTTACATACCCGGGATAGTCAATTAAGCATGCATTGAACAAAACACATATACATATGTATGATTGAGTACTTATTTGATTAAACAAGTTAGTAATGTGTACATATATGTGTATTACATGATTTAGAAGCACAAATTGACCGACATCATCCATACATTGTCGACTCTTCAAGGCAATAGCTATCTAAAGCATACAGTAAGTTAACCTAGATGTTTACTCACTATATTTGAATTGTTTTTAATTAATTGTTAGATATTGAACTGTTACTAATATGATTGTGATAATTCTGGACCGTCAATTATTTGAGGAGTTTAACATTTGAGACTGTATTTGAAGTGTTTGCAAACTAAATGTGAATATGAAAATTGTGTTCCTACCTATATATTGAACGCCAGACTTTTGTCTGATGAATGTGTTATATGACTGTGCACATTGAATGAGAATTATTGATAGCATAATATGAGATTGGATACATTTTTATTACATTGATATGCATGATTATATAAAGGAGTTGTGATTGGAGTGACCAACGTGAAAAAGAGCTTAAAATTTAAAAATGTGCACACAGAGCTAAAAGCTCAATGATTAATGAGCCCGGTATCTACAATAGGTACGGGATAGTATCTAAAATGAGTTCGATATCTACAATAGATACGGGATAGTTAAATAGCACTCGATCATAACAAAATAAAAATAAAAATGGCGTCTCATATGCATTGCGTGTATATCTTTACATGTATCATATGGACCATTATAAAGAATGATTAAATTGAGTTAATATAACGTTATGCTATGTTTGTGTAAATGTGAATGATTGTGAAAAACAAAAAAAAGTACTGAATTGTGTTGATATAGTGATCTGAAATACTTGTATACATGTTGATGATATGAATGATTGAGGCGAAGGATTGGATTTTTCTGAAAAGATTATATAAACTTTTTGTATTATAATTTGTTCATTGAGATATAAAATTGGTATACAAAATTGTATGGGAATTGATTCAAGATAATGTGATATACTTGTGAAATTGGTTGTAGACTTGTGATTTTTTATTTTGACTCACGTGAGCACATCAATGATGGTCCATTCATTAAGTTTACAAAACTCATCAAAATTGCAAATGTTATTTTTTAGGTACTGAGGAGACTTAGCTTCTAAGGCAAACTAGTAGCAGTCTAGTATTGTCAAGTTTGGAAACAAGAAATGGCTCAAAGGTTTAGTCAGCTAATGTCTGAAGAGTTTATTTAGAATGTTTTGTTAGCATCTCATTTCATGATAGACATTTTGTATAGAACAGTGAACTCTTGGTTGTTGTTGCAATGTAAATATAGTGATTATGAAATGTAATGACAATGTAAGCCTAGGTTTAAGAATGAATTGAGAAAAAGTTGATCTTATGATTATTTATGTTATATGTCATACCATAATAAGTGATTGTGATTGCTCTAACATGTCATTCTCATAAAATATGTTCTTGAATGTCCTCTGGATGTTTAGGTATATTCTCTATGGTAGTTGGGTGTTACATTTTTAGTATCAAAGCACAGTTTGGCGTCCTTAAGGATATATAAGAGCATTTAGAAATGATATATAGTGAGAGAATTGTACAGTGATCATAACTATTGTTTGTTATAGGTCATCTGCTATAGGAGATCAAGTAGCAAAGTTAACTGACCTTGAGTCTATAGGAGCCAATAAAGAGTCTCTAACGCCTCAGTTTGAACAAATGCCTAAGAGAATTCCTTAGAGAAGGAAAAGGAGGTATGATAAGCTTAGAAAGTAGGGGTTTTAGACTTCTACAGAAGTATAGACCCCGCGGACGCAGAAGGTTGGTTGGAAAGAACTGAACAGGTGTTTGATCAGATGGACTGCAAGTTCGATGAAAGCTTCGACTACACAATCTCGCCACTGCAAGGTCTAACTTATTAGTGGTGGAAGACTATTCCTAGCAATTCTACCCGACCTTATAGACTGAAGTGGGAAGATTTTCTTAAAGTTCTCAAAGAGAACTATATGCCCAAGATTTACCTAGATCAAAAGATGAAAGATTTCTTGGATCTGAAATAGGGGAATCTTACTGTAGCTGAGTATGAGGTGAGGTTTAATGAATTACTGAGGTAGGCTACTGCATTGATTCCGACTAAGGAGGATAAGTGTAGGCAATTTGAGGATAGACTGAATATGGAGATCAAAACGAGGCTAGCCATTACTAATTTAAGTAGCTTTACTGAGCTGAGAGTTGCCTTAATCTGAATTAAACAGTTATTAAGAGATGGTCAAGGAGAGTATATATAAGGTATCTCCTTTAAGTTAAACTTTTGTCTCTGATCTTTAGGCATATGTATAGATATATTAAAGCCAAAAACTCTCAAATGATGATAAGTGAGATCTTTACCAATCTATGATCTCTCAAGATTCTCAAAATTTAATGGAACTAAAAAAGCTTGGCTTATCAAATAGACTATAGTTTAGACTACTTCACCCTAAAATATCTTTAGCAATTTGGACATTTTGAGCATGTAATGAACCTTCTCTACAATTGTTATATTCATCCTCTCAACAATACCATTATACTGTGGAGTACCAGGTTTTATCTTCTTATTTCTAATGTCATGTAATGTACAATATTGTTCAATATATTGGCCCCCAAAATTTTTCTTTCTCTAGTTAAGCATGATTTATAAGAATTTTGAGGTTTTGATAGATTAAATCTTTGGAGTTAATTATTATGTTAAGGTTAGTAGGATTTTATTGCACGGAGCGATGGAATTTAAGTGTTAATGTTGTAAGAATGTATCAAGGGCAAATTGGGCATGGCACTTATGGGTATAAGACATAAGGCTTATATTAGAGGGCAAATGCTTTCATGTTTGCATGACAGATAGAAGAGGATCACTGCATATTGCTTCCATACTTTATGGTGCCTATTGTTAACTCCACTAACCATTATTATTGACACTACTCCTTGTCCCTTAAGAGTCCAAGGCAAATGACGATGAGGCACCTTGCATAGTAGATGTGAAGTACTAAACCTCTTCAGCTTTGGTTTATTGTGATAATCACATAGCCTCATTTAAGCTGATGTTTATTATTAGCTATGGCAATTGCACTTGAACCCTACTGGAGAATTGACAATGATGATATGATGACTGAGGCTGAGTAGTGTATAAATCATCAATTTTCATGAGAGGGTAATAAGAACTAGATGGAGCTTGAGCACACATGTTTTAAATGTCTCCAAGTTGTATAATTATTGAAATAAGGTAATCCATATTATCTTTAAAGCCACCCACAGTTTGAGATGTAGCAAAAGTAATATTCGTATAATCATTTGTTCTTGTAATGCTTCTCTTAGTAGCACCTATATTGGTGGTGGGAGCCTAATGGCTTTGATCCTTCACCATCTTTCTTATGAAAGATGCAACACCAGTTGGTGGTAAGCTAAGACTTAAGAAACTAAAAGGTATTTGATGACCTCGTAGTTGTTGAAGATGGAAACCTCCTAATTAAAGAGTAGATGATGATAAATCAAACTTAAACAAGGAGGGTTGAGATAGAAGTTTGGGCTAGTTTTCTATTGTCAACCATTTGAGAAGTTAGTCCTAAGTCTTTCACAAATGTCACTACACTTTCCCTTTACCCAATTCCTACATTGGGGTGCTGGATACAACACCAGATGAAAATAATCATCGTCAGCATAGTATACATAAATACTATATACTACTTATGGCATGCAAGAATTTAAACTAAAAGTTCAAATTGCAATCTCCATTAAAAAGAGATACTTACAAATTGGAGTTGTTTTTAAGCATTAACTGCTAATGTAAGCTTAAGTCATCCTCTTTCACATAGGAATTTTAAGTTCTAAATGAGTTCTATATGTTCTACGCCTCTCAATTTTAAAGGTGTTTCCATCATTTAGCCCTAGTAAAGTTCACCCAACATCATTTGCCTTTGCAATGATTAATGATATGATATTTATATAACAAACAAATAAAGATAACTAAACTAGTATTCAATCAAGTGAAAGTAACTAAGAGTTACTAGAGGAAGGAATTAATGAAGGCAAGTTTCTAGAAATAGTAAAGCAGAGATTTGAAGCATCCTATTATTAAGGATGTTTGGCAAAAGCATGTCCATCACCACTTTCATGCCTTGGTCTCTTATCAAAGTGTATTCTCATCCCTAAGTACTCTGACTCAAATTTCTCTGGTTTAGTTTTAAGGTTATAAAAGAGTTGCGTTTTCAATTCCTTAATTGGTCTCTTGTCAAAGCATCTTCTCATCCCTAAGTACTCCGACTCAAATTTCTCTGCTTTAGTTCTAAGGTTATGAAGGAGCTGCTTTGTCAATTCCTTAATAGCGTGAGCCTAAAAGTAGAGGAAAATGATCGGTAATATCAGTATAAGTATGAATATGAAAATGATGGTAGTTTATTGATTAATCCTCGTAGAGCTTGACCTTTGTATGAAAGTGTTGCATCCATATCTCCAACATATTCTCATCAAACATAATTTAGAAGTGTTATTTGATAGTCTCTATCCCATTTTCTTTGTAAAGCTCACCTTAAATAATCCTAAGCTCAAATAGCTTCCTTCCCAAAGTTTAGCCCTCATCATGCCAAAATTCATAGACTCTTTGACGATATCATAATAGCCATAAACCTTAACATGGAACAAATTAAAAGATAATTAAGTAATAATCATTGAACATTTACAAGAATTGTAACTACGCCAAGATTTATTAGTTGTGCAAATATCTCATGAGTGTCGCGCCTGTATTAATATCAATTAATTTTATAAACACAAACAATATTATTTCTGTATATTAACAATTTCTTTCTGCATTTTTACAAGGATTTTGAAATAGAAAGAACCATGAGCAAATGTTCTCTTCACTAACGAATATTTTCACGCAACTCAACAAATGGAAGACCTATAGCCGTATAAAGAAATTACAAGAAGAACAATAATCATGTTAGCTCATCAAAACAAAGTTTTAATGAGAGAAAACATTCTAACACATAAAAGACATAGATCTAGTCAAACAAAAGAGAATAGAAGATCAAATAAGAGGTAAAACGAACACAAGTTTCTGCATATGAACTTCTCAAGAAAAAGTGGGTCACAACTGCATGCGTGAACCACAATCCCTGTAAAAGACTTAGATCTGTACTCCAACCTGTTGAATAACTTTGGAAAACAGATAACTAAGGACCAATGTGACTCTAACTATTATAATAATTACATCAAAGAGTTAAGAAGAAACTTCAAAAAACCTGTTAAAAGCATCAATACAACTCTTAACACAAACTATGCATCAAGTACAAAAGAAGGCACAATAGACCAACTTAACGAATCAGCTTTCTTACCAACAAGGAAAGGAAGCAGTAAACAGTTTTGAAAGATAGGAAAGCTCCTAATACATGGAAAATTACCTATTGCTTCTTCTTCAGAGCACCTTGACTTCCTATATTAACTACTCAAAGGATACTTCACGTTGTTCCAAACACTAAGACACCACTCGTTTTATCACAAATTATGAAACCCTTGTCGGTGACATGTTAACGCTATTTGAATGTTCAAATTGCCAAATCTACAGTGATTAAATCTTGGAAATTGTCCTTTTGGTTTCAAATCAATCTATTACATATTTAGCAGAACAAAATCATTATGAATGAGGACAAATCTAATGAGGTAAGCTCTGAAACAAATTCCAAAAACCACAGCATTCATTAACTAGTCTGAACTTCTCATAACTGCCAACACAAAATCCTCATTAATTGAGAAGACTTTAAAACAATATTCATAATTGATGAAAAGAATCATGGTAAGCTTTAAAACATATTCCAAAAACCACGGCAATCATTAATTAGTCTAACCACAGCAATCATTAACTAGTCTAACCTTCTAATACCTGGCAACACGAAATCCTCATTAATTGAGAAGACTTTGAAACAATCTTTATAATTGATGCAAAGAATCAGTAAAACTGATACTGTAAATAATGAATAAGCTTATCATGCTTGCATAATAAAATGATACATCA
Organism: Erythroxylum carthagenense; assembly: GCA_026413575.1. NCBI lineage: Eukaryota > Viridiplantae > Streptophyta > Magnoliopsida > Malpighiales > Erythroxylaceae > Erythroxylum > Erythroxylum carthagenense. Next base: position 46,239,145 of record JANZLD010000003.1, read on the forward strand.
GTTCTACCTTTCCCAGTATAACGTGTCCATGGTGGTACACGGTTGAAGCGTTATCCTTAAAACAAGCTTGAAAAGATGCAATGGTGCACAAAATAAACTATCAACAAGTAACAAAAAACCAAACATGACTTGACGTCATTAGTTGATAGAAATTTTGGATATATTTTGGGAATGGTAACAAGAGAATGATCAAACTACAGAAGCGAAAATTCTTTATTGGCAATTCAATCTCAAGTAGGTAATCAATTGGGGTCCACCTACATTATCTACATGGCTGAGTCTGTGACTGACCAATTCGTATATGTACCTCACCATAGTTCAGCTGTAGACAGCTTTGTACAAACAAGGTATAGTGTGGTTTCCTCTGAGACCTGATTAATTTCAAACTTAATAACAAACCCACTTGCAAGAGACTTGTCAATCAATCTAGCATACGAAGGTTTCATTGTATCTGCTCACTAGATTACAGAACTAAATTGACACTTTCGTAGTATACTGCAAAAATTAGGGTATTAAAGGTTATTGAATGGGAAGGCAATATCATTCATGCCTCTAATTTAGTGGTCAATCAATCATATCGACAACACTGTTTTGTTGTGTCCAAACTTGTATGTTCCAGCCCTCGTCAGGAGAATTTCATTTGGTCCTTCATCAAGCCCCTTCCCACTTGCTAGGACAGTTACCTACAAATTACATTTGAAAGATGGAAGTAAGAATAAGCACTGAACAGCTAGGGAAGTGAATAATACCAGAAAAGATCAGAAGGTGCGTAAAAGATCTCAAATTTATCCCACACTCCAATCAAAATTGGATTAGATTTAAGATTACACCTTTTGCTAGAAAATTCAAATAAAGAATTCTTTCTGATCAAGAGGAAATGCATCTAGTTTGTAGCATACAAAACAAGCATGCCAAAACATGTGGATAAAGGATGGTAATAACAACAACACACATTACTTCTTTTTTTTTTTGGAACCGGAGGAACTCGCATCCGCTATCCTTTGAATGCGTAGTAAGTAAACCTCCAAATTGACACAATAGCCTGCAAATCACGTCAACCGAGTACTCTATACTAGGCAAGCCATATACGATAGGCTCGATCGAGAGAACGTAGGTAAGGGGATTCAAATACAAGACCTTTTGGCCCCACCTCCCCCTAAGGGGCGACGCACATTATATCATAAAGTATCATATGCAACTCTGTGTCACCTAGTGGATATAGTTACACAAAGATTGGTATTTTCATGCCCTAGTGATACGACTTTCTCCAAGTAAAATGCAGGAGAACATAGTTTATGGTGACTAAGAACTAGTGTAGAGACATATTCCAATGGTGCTGTAACAGAAACATTGCTTCTAAAAGGTGTATGGTTATGTAAATTACCATCAGGATAAACATATACGTATGCATACATGTATAGATCAGAGAGACAGAGCAACAACATCCTAGAGTAGCAGCATTTCTGTTTAAGTACCTTAGAAGAGAAACATGATTTTTTTTTCCTTCACAAGGGCCTACTCATCACACTGCATTGCTGTTCTAAGCCTACGAGCTACAAAATTTGATGTTCGATTATTGGCAAATAACTTTTACTTCAGTTGGTATCTCTGCTTCTGTTGTACTGTCAAGTGCACTTGTAGCCTCATCATAAAACCTGAAGGAACAAACATCAAGCCAAGGGAGAAAACGATGATCAACTTACGAAAAATCACCAGCTTCAAGCACTCTATCTGTCAAATCTTGCCAATCCAAAATCGTCTCTTGAAGTTCAAATGCATCTGAAGTCCTTTTAGGTGGCAAATATCAAATTGGTATGTGTTCCTATTTGAAAATTTGTAGAATAATGCAATTAATGCTAGCATCAATGTGAATCTGAACCAACTCTTTTAACATGGAGTTTTACAAGCTACTCCATCCAGGACATACAGAGGCAATGAAGTGAAGAGTTTGGAGGTTTCAGCAGAAAACAAGATGGTAGATATACATTTGTTAGCCAGAGATATTACTGTTATGGTCGTGATTGTCATCTGTTCTCGAGTATTATCACTCTTATAGTAGCCATCATCATCCTCATCTTGACTAGCACAGTAGCACTTCTTCTTCTGCTACAATTACTAGTAGTAATAGAATTAGATGTTGTTGTTGGGTTTGAACATATTGACGAGTGCTGCTGCTGTTGTTGCTACCTGCTCCGATACGACATGATTGTGGACTCCGGAAGAAGGGAAGATGAGAATCAGATCCTATCCGCTCCTCTCCTCTCCTGTGATGATAGAATGGATCCAAACCCTAACAACCCAACTCAATTCAACATTCCCGCTCGCGTGCCTTTGTTTTCTTCCTTTTATATTTGTTCTGCGAATGTCAAGTCAACGTCCTTCTCCCTCACTCCTTCCCTCCCTCCCTCCGACAACCTCTGCTTTTTATCTTCTTTATTAATCCCGTTTCACTACTGATTATCATACTACTAGTGTAGGTCCTACTTCTACTGACGCTACCAATTGGCTCTGCCCAATGATACTCTTTGAATTAATTTTGTACGTAATGACAATAAAATGGTAAATAATAATGATAAAAATAAAATGTTTATTCAAACTCTTTTAAATGTGTTGGATGAATTCAAAAAGCATATGAACTTGACATTAAAAAGATATTATGTTAAAAATTTTGTAAGTTTGGAAATAACGATTATTTTACGAAGGGAAAAATGAAGAAGGGTTAAGGTAATATTATGAATATTGTATCATAATTGGTATTAAATTTGGTTTTGTTATGGTATGGTATGGAATTAGTTAATGCTAAGTACGGTTTTAATAATTTTTTAAAATAACAAATTTGTTCTTAAATTTAGAAAATTACAAAATTGCTCATTAATATATTTGGTTATATAAATTTTTATTTTTACTTCAATTAAGTCTCAAAAATGATAATAAGTTAATAACATAAGTTTGAAATAAAAATTATCTTTTATTTCTATTAGTATTACTTTTTATATATTTCTTGTATAAATAATAAATAAAATTAATATAAGAAAATTGTTTAATTCTCATATAAAACTAATAATAATACAAATTATTTAAAATGTGATAATTAATTATATCAAAGCATCATGGAGTTAGAATAATATAGCTCCATAAGCATGACAACAAGAGTTCATGCGGAGGAACATGACAAAGTAGAAGTGAAACTTAAAACACAAACACTTGTATTTAAAATTTTTATTTTTATATTATATATATATAAATATATAAGTGAAATTAAAATAAAAGAGAAAATAATAAATAACCTCAAATTTTATTCAATGACATATTTACTCAAATCGCATTGTCCCATTTTTCATTTAGTACGAAGTATTTATCATAAATAAGGGTATCATCATCACTTTCATTCAAACTCTTTACATCAAATGTTAAAATGATACTTTTTCATTGAAGATTATCTTTGAAGCCACCCTCATATATAAAACTTTGTTCCTTATACACTCAATCCAAATATGGTCAAATTAAATTAAATTTCTAAAATTACTTATTCTATTAAGAGTCTTAGTAAACAAAAAAATTATCAAGAAGCTACAAGAAATTATATTCAATTAATAATGATAATAACATTCCTTTTTTGAAGTTTTAAATTTTATTAAACAAAGATCAAATCATTTGATCTTTTGTATTCCAATCTTTTTATTTTGCTTTGGGTATAGATAAATTTAAATGTGCTTCAATTCCTTTCATACCCAATTGCACTTATGCATTGACTCAAAATTTAAACCGCAAACTTTTGTAATTCGAGATCACCACTTTCAAATTAGCACTAATAAGCAAATATAAGATAACAAAAATATTCTTATAAATAAAATAAATTGATTATTAAGAAATATATATATATATATACCTAGTTTAAATTTTTGTCTTTGATGAATTTCAATGGGCATCTCAAAATCACCACATACAATCATGTATAGCTTTATTTTTAGTTAAACTGTCACGTAAAACAATTGTTATAATAGTTAATAATATTTTTCTATTAACTTCAGCTTTCTTTGAAAAACCTGGTTCAAAATAGAGATTAAGATTTAGAAATGCCTCAGTGGAAAACAATAGAGAGTAATTTCTTTTTAAATATAAATAATTTTGTTCAAAATATTAACAATTGACTAGAGAAAAATATTAGTTAATTTTAATTGCTGATGAAGACAATATACAAGTGCTTTGATATTTCTAACTATAATCAAATGTTCTTTAGCGTTTCTTTGTCTTGATTGATGATATTATAATTAGAGCAGGTGTATAAGATTGTTGAATTTTCGAGCTTATTAACTTAAACTTGTAGGGGGTTGTAGGGTTGCAAAATTGTGGTTATAATGTTTATTAACTTAAACTTGTAGGGGGTTGTAGGGTTACATAGATAATTGTGATTATAATGCTTATTTGGATTAATCATCAGTTTATTGATTGTCCTCTTCAATTCTATTTCCTAAAAATGTTATGTTTTATACAAAACTAAGTACTAAGATTCTCTAGCAAGTCTAAAGAGGCTTCTAGAAAAGTGTTCAATTCTTTATTTTACGTTAAACAACCAAAGTCAATAAGACAATGGGTAGAAATTTTTTGAATTCTTCTAAGGGTAATAGCTTTATTGCATCATTATGTCGATTCAAAATTATAGTTTTTACCAATATTCGTTCCATTTTTTTGCCTTTAGCTTTTTAATGTTGGGATGTTTGGAGACGTGACTATGCTGATCAAAATAAATATGATGTTTCTAAATGATTGACGCATTAAATTTTCGTAAGAATTAAAAAGAATTTCTTTGATTTACAGTGCTACTTTTGATTTATAGCTCAAAACGGTTTTGACACTTTTTAATGGTACAATAGGTAGTATGGCTTCATTGATGCTTTTTGACTAATGTCCTACATTATGGTATGTCACTATGTTAATTATACTATTGTTTCTAGTTTGATTTCAATGGTGCTTTTTGAGGCAAATAGTAAGTCTGTGGTAAACTAAGTTTGATTGTTTTTATGCAAATTTTTATTTAAAAATAAAAATGAATTGTTAATATATCTTATTTGAAAGATTCAAGAGCAATTGGGATGTAAATTTCGTATTATTTTTTATTGCTATAACTTTCATTTGAAATTGCCTTTAAATATAATCACTCATATAATATGATTAATGTGGATATGAAAATTGTAACCCACATATAATTTTGCAGGTCACTGAATAGAGTGCATGCAATGTGTTAAAAAAAAAAAGGACTTATTAAACTAGTGGTGAGATTTAACGGACGGCATAAGGATTATTTTGTCATTTACCCAAGTATCCATGCTAGTTTGGTTGAGTTTAAGTCGGACTCAAGATTTAACCCACTTTTCTTAAGTTCATTTAAGATGAATTCAAGCATATAAAATTAGTTCAAGTTTGAGTTAACGTCTTCTTGGACTAAGAACTGAATTCTTTATTACTTCCAATAAAAAGGAAATAATAATAAGACATGTTTTTATGTGTTTTTCCTTTCTCTTTTTCTTCTCCTAGTTTCTGGCTTTTTCCCCCTTCCTTACATCCGCTTATCTTTCATATTGGAATAGAAAACGATGAAAGAAACTGTCTCAAAATCTCAACTTGGAGGGACATTTTGGTCAAAAATAGGTTTTAGAAGGAGAACAAGAAAAATAAACATCTATATTTGTTTGTATTAAACTAGGAATTGCTGCTGCATCTTATAGAAAATTCTAGCTCCAACCAAAACCTATTTACATCATTCTTTACTTGAAAGATATGTATGAACAGAAGCAGAAAGAATCTTATTTCTCTTCAGTTGAGTTGAGGTGATTCAACAAATCAATTACTTCACCCATGCAAGGCCTATCTTTCCTCGACTCGCTAGTGCACCAGGTTGCGATATCAAGATACTCCTTCACACAGTCTTCTCTCAGCCCTTCTTTAATCATGCTAGGGTCGAGCATTTCCCAGTGCCGACTTTGCTCCAACATTTTCCTTGCCCATTCAATCAACACCACCTCCTTCCCTTCCATCATGATGGGCAAATTGGGCCTTTGGCCCGTCGCAATCTCGAACATCAACATCCCAAAACTATACACATCCGCCTTCACCGTGGCCGTCATCAACCCGTTCTTATACTCTGGAGGCATGTACCCCATTGTTCCGGCTACCTGCGTGGACACGTGCGAACATGACGAATCAACTCTACGTGCGAGCCCAAAATCCGCAATATGGGCCTCGAATTCAGAATCCAACAACACGTTTCCAGCCTTAATATCCCTGTGTATGATCGGAGTATCCAGCCCATGCAAATACGCCAACCCATGAGCCACACCATTAACTATCTTGTTCCTCGTCTCCCAAGATAACGGCAATTTCACAGAATATTCAGAGCTATACGACGCGTCGTGTAGCCACTGGTCCAAGCTTCCTTTCTCTATAAACTCGTATATTAAAACCCTGTCCTCACCGGACATACAGTACCCCAGCATTTTCACAATATTCCGGTGACGAAGCTTGCCTAGAGTCTCCATCTCGGCCCTAAACTCACGAAACCCTTGGAAAGCGTCGGGTGCAAGCTTCTTAATCGCCACGGTGTTGCCGGTGGACAGTTGTGCTTTGTAGACGAGGCCAAAGCTTCCGTCTCCGATTATCAGATCGGCGGAGAAGTTTCTGGTAGCGGTTTTGAGTTCTTCCATGGAGACACGGTTGAGTGATGGGTCAAAGGAGGCGCTGTCATCGATGTTTATGGTGGAGAGCTCGAGGTTGGGTACAGTTCGGGTTCCTGGTCGGTTCGAGCGACGAGTTCGGTGGTGGGCGTAGTTGGAAGGTTTCTGGTATCTACAGATGAAGAAGAAGAAAGAGAAGATGATGATTATGAACAAGAAGCTGACGGTGGCCGCGAGGACCAGTTGGGAAATGCTGTCTTGCATACTTTGATATGATGTGATATGTTATGGGGGAGAGAGAGAGAGAGCGAGGAGAGAGATGGGGAAGCAAGTGAATGATTAAAAAGCCGCCATTAGAGAGGAGCAAAGTAGAGAAAGAGAGGGATAGGAAGTCGTCGGTGAAGTCTTCGTAAAGACGGAGTCAACTCCAAAAAGAGGAGGTGGGGAAGCAAGAGGTGTGTATTCTCTGGAGTGCGATGCACGGTCAGCGTTCAATCAGCGTCCTTTCTGTCAGTTTGATCACTCACATCAGCAGGCCTTGCAATTTTTTTTGAAGTTTTATGAAGCCAAAAATGTTTGACCGCTTGATCATATATGATTTCTTGTCATTGATGAGCAGGAAGGAACCTCTGTTATTTATTTACTTTGTAAAAAATCCAATAATATTATCAAATTAAAAACAACCTGTATCTTCTTTTTTATATATCATAAAAGTATAATTATTTCAATGCATCCACAAAAGAGCCGTAACTCATATTATGAAGATAATAACAACTACAACGCCCCGAGAAGGGGAAAAATATAAAAAATCATATACACTTGATATAGTTTTAGAAAATATGATCCTATGATAAGCAAATCATTTGTATTTACCATTTTAGTTATGAAATTGATCAAGAGTCTTATTACATAACCAAACATTTACATTTTTAAAAAATAATCAGTGACAATTCTTAGCATATATTTGTAGTTTAAAATTTTTTGGTATGATACAAATCTTTAGTTTCTTAAGTGTCTAATGTGCTTTTCTTATATAACAGACTTTCCACATAATCTAAACGAGAATAATCTAAAACATTGTATACTTAAAGATGATATTCCTCTCAAATATTTTAATGTTCTCTTCGCACTAATACTAATACGTGAGATTCTTTGTGTGAAAATTGAAATATGAATGCAACAAACAACATATCAGGACGACTAATAGCAATACATAATAACCGATTGATCATATTTTAATCTTTCTTCTCATCCATTTTTTTTTCCCAATAATTAATTCGATGGTGATACTCATACGTGTGTTTAGTAGTTTTGCTCCATCCGTATTGAACATGTTAAACAATTTTTGGTCTACTTTGCTTAATCTATGAATGTTCATCCGATCCTTTCATTTGATTGATTTGAAGTTCAAAAGAAGTTTAATTCTCTCAAATTCCACATTCAGCAAATTTCTCACATGATGCATCACTAAAATTTTTTACTCTAATAGATGATTCTTAATCTACTACTTTGCCTTCGATAAACTATTGTATTCTTCTTCTTCTCCACTAGTTCAGCTTCTTACTATTAATTTCCTCTATCGACTATTTTTAGTTTTATTTTAACTAATTGATTATTAGTATTCTTTTTAAATTTTAGTGGATTTTCATTACAAACTTGTTCTATTAAGGTTTCTATTTCAGTTTGTAAAGTAAGATTATTAAGAAGATAAAATTATAATTGATTTAATTTTTCTCTTATAATCTTTAAATTTTTTATAATAAGTGATATAGTATAGAGGAATTTTGAGAATTATGGATTTTTTATTTAAGGATTTTATTATTGGTGTTCATAAAGTTATATAATGCAAATATTGACAAAAAGGATTATATAATTTAAGAAAATTATTTCCTAAAATTAATGGTAATCTTCATTCTTGTTGATAAATTGAAAGTATAATAAAAGTGTAATTTTCAATAAGATATTATTATAATAACTTACATACCAAATATATTTAACACTTTCATATGCTATTCTTATTTATAAAGGTTTGTTTAGTTTTTTTCCAATTTTATAATAGTGTTTTAGATGCTATACAAATAGTAGCACCTATATCTATATAAGTATTAACTTTTTTATTCTAACTAATTACTTGAATAAATGTTGTATTCGGATTCAGTTATTGATTCTGAAGTTTGAAATTCATAATGATATAATGAAGAAATTGTTGAATCTATTTCATATTATGATTCAATAGGTTCTAAATTATAATTAAATGCTGAATTTAAAATATTAATTTTTCTTTGTATTTATTTTGATTTCTTTTTGAACATTCGTTTACATAATGACCTTCTTCTTTACATAACCAATATTTACATGTTTTCTTATTTTGAGGACAATATTTTTTGCTTTGGTTTAGTTCGTCTATAAGCCTTCTTTCTAAATTTTTTTATAAGGTGTAAATAGGAATTTTTTATACTTGTTTGTGGGACATTTTTGCCATTTATATTTGTTATATTTATGTTTTGTATGTTTTCTTTGTTTTTGATAGGTAAAAGAGTCACATCCATATTATTGAGATACATCCAAATATTTAGAACAACATAGTTGAATATCTTTATGTCTTAGTGATTTGTATAATTTTGCTTCTAAGCATTTTTGTGATGATATTTCTTTTATTATTGAAATAGCACCTCCTAGATTATAAACTACTAGATTATCATGTTATTTCATTAAGAATTATTCTTCTATCGTTTTACTTATTAGAAAAGCTAAAATTTTTAATAAAAATTTGTATATACATTTCTTGTTTGGTAGTAGTTAATTTATAATAATATTTTTTAAATTCACAAATGTATTCTTCTAAATAAAAATATCACATATTGGTATAATATTTAGATGCCATAAGGCATTTTTCTTTATTTTCAATTTCTTATTTATATGAAGTTATATCTTTTCCAATAAATCCTTTATAAATTTTGTTGGTAACTACATAAAAAGCTTTTATTGGTTCAATAACATTAAGAAATTTAGTGATATTTTTTATTCCTATTTCGTTATCCTAATAAAATGTTTAATACTATACTAGTTGTTTTATAGATAATAAAATACCATAAAATATTAATATTTGTTAAGTCTTCAAAAGGTTTTTCTAATTGAATGACTAATGCTAATTTGTTAGACCATTCAAGTAATAATTTTCCTGGAGATAAAACATAGTCTAAATAAAGGATTCCATCTGGTCCTAATGTTATATGTTTTGGTGTATATTCTGTAGGAAATTTTCGTATCTTATTTTATTTTTTATAATATCCGAAACGATTCAATTCTTTTTGCTCTATAGGTTTATAATTCCAGTTATAACTATATTTATTTTCCCTTTATCTTTTTTCTCCACTTTGACTTGTTTTGGGTTGTTCTTCTGGTTTTGAACCTTTTGATTTTGGTTGATCCATACATATCTCTTGTTGATCGAATTCATAACCATAAATTATTTCATCTTAATCAGTAATAGGTTTTATAAGTTCATATTTTAAAGACTTGTTTTCGTTATTTATTGTAAGTTTATTTACTAATTGAGTAATTTCTTCCAATTGATCTCTTATATTTTGTTCTATATTTTCTATGGTTTTACTAAAGTTATACTGGATGAGCTAGATGGCTCTGATACCATTTTTTAAATATAATTTAGAAGAATTTATATTTAAAAAAACAAAGATATGTACAAAAGAGTTCACTCAACTAGTGTCTCTGAGGACACAACCAGCTATAACATAGTAGCCAGCCCACAGACCTATCCAAATCAAATGAAACGCAAGAAGACCAACAACTATGACTTATGGAAGGCTCTTGCCTACCTCCACTAAATAACAGATCTCCTATACTTTAACTAGTACCATACCGAAGAAGCAATAACCAGAAGATAAGATATCCTTAGCTAAACAATTTCTCAATCCTAGTAGGTGCAATACCAATGAAAAAGCTGAAATTAAATCTGCACTTCAACGTCCCTTACCCAGGATGGCCTTCCATCGATTTAAGCACTCGTAGAAAGGCTACCACTATGGAAGGTGAGTCATCCTTGCAAGTTTTGGTGTTGTACCAAAGAATTAGTCCTGCCAAGTCCATCAGTAAGTTTGTAACAATGTAGGAAGTTGGATAGCCAACTAACTCCTGTTCGATCTTCCAATGGGGAACTCACTTATTGTTGACCACGACAGTCTGATCTATCAACCTGCAGAAAGTTAGTGAAGAACAAAACAATATAATTAACTCCTTTCTGTGTTTAAGTTGAGAAGTTCCCTAACTTGGGAGATTACTTCGAGATACACTCTCTCCACATCCTTGGCTTCATCCTTGAAAGTTCTGGCATTTCGTTCAGTCCAAATATAGTAAAAAGTAGTAGAAAGCAGTAGTGGGAAATGATTTATGGCCAAGAATCTAGAATTAGAAGCAGTCCTAAACCAAGAAAAAATAGTTGAAAGGTTTGGCTGATTAAGGATGGGTAGATTAAAATGAGTAAGGCAATGGTCCCAAATTGTTGTAGAGAATGTACATTCAAAAAATAAGCGCTCAATGGGTTCATTAGCTGATAAGCACAAAGAACAGTGGTTAGTAGTATATAGGTAGGTCAGTTTGTCCCTGGTTTGCAACTTTTGCTAGAAGGCAAGCCAAAAGATAAAGGAGCATCGAGGTCTACTGTATTTGGACCATACCAGCTTGTGCTAAGGAACATCTCATAAAGGGGTTCGTAAGAATTTATAGGCTGAAACATTGGGATTTTTTTGGTAGGGTTAGCTATCCATTCCAGAAAATCTGGTAGGGAGCTATTTAGGAGATACCGAGGTGATTCTGAAGTGAATCACAAGTTATTACAAAGCTTAGAATATGATATAAGAATACACGAGAAGGGGGGATTGAATTATGTATTCTCCTTTTTGAAAACTCTTTCAAAACGTTCGTTAGAAACAAAGAGTTCTTTTTACAGAACCTTCGGTAGATTCAAATTAAATAAAATTATTGTCGGAACCCGATCCCGGAGACCGGAATCCAACGATGAATCCCGTTATCGGAATCCAACTCTTGACTTAATCATC
>JANZLD010000003.1:46262215-46280570 GCA_026413575.1 Erythroxylum carthagenense
GTTATAAGCACAAAGTTTCAGGACAACGAAAGTCGGGCTTCGGGATCGGGGTCCGACATCTATGGTATCAGAGAAGAATGAATGTTAAGCTATAAGCAGTTGGAGTCCGGTCTCCGGGTCGGGTTCCGACATCTACGCTATGGCTTCAACAAAAGGACTGTTTATATGTAATTTTTTAAATATCTCGAGAAAACGACCAAATTGTTTATCTAATTACGTACCTTTCAACCTTTTAGGATAAGGAATCCGAGGTCTTACTGGATGTATGATGGGGTCAGCAAATAACCTTGGATGATCCTCCTTTTTAGCTGGTGCTTCCTTGGCCTCCTTGTCACCCTCCCAACTCTCATCTTCTTCACTCTTTTCCATTTCTTTATCCTTCTGCTTCTCCTAAATTTCTTCAAGTTGTCTGCCACTCCTTAATAAAATTGCCTTTGCATGTTCTCTCAGGTTGGCCTCAGTAGTGCTGGGCAATGAACACAAAGGTCTTTCCTTCAACAAACTTGCAATCTGGCTCATCTAGTTCTCCAAATGTCTGATAGAAGATTCTTGGTTCTACATTCTAACCTCGGTAGTGGAAATGTACTTCGAGAGTAGCTCTTCGAGATTAGATTTCTCTGTTGGTGCAGGATTAGGAGCCTTGAAACATAGAGGTAGAAGTGGTTGTCTCTGAACATTGGATGACTGTGATTGTGCCACCTGATCATTCCGCCAAGAGAAATTTGGATGATTCCTCCACCTTGGATTGTAGGTATTAGAATATGGGTCCCCTCATTGTCTGTTATAATTGTTGACATAATGGGCCTCTTCTATCTCTTGAGTAAAAGGATTCTTGACTTGACACTGAGAAGATGCATGAGAATCTCCACCACAATGCTCGCATAAAGCATAACTCCTCAATGAAAAACTAGCTCCTCCTCTCACATTGTGAATCAAATTATCTCATCAATCAATTTGTAGGCCTGATCTGGAGTTTTTCTCATTAAACTACCTCCTGTTGTAGCATCTATGGTACTCCTAGTCGATGGGGTCATTCCTGTATAGAAAATATTGGCCTGTTGCCATGTAGAGAACCCATTACTAAGACACTGTGGCAACATATCCCTAAATTGCTCCCATGATTCATATAAACTTTCATTTTCATATTGAGTGAATGAAGTGATCTCATTCTTCATCTTTGCAACCTTGGCAGGAGGGAAAAATTTCAACAAAAATAATCTCATCATCTCATCCCATGTAGTAATCGATCCCAACTGCAAACTAGCCAACTATGCTCTGGCCTTATCCTTTAAAGAAAATGGGAATAACCTTAATCTCACCGCATCTTCTGATACTCCAATCTGCTTGAACAAATCACAAATATCTAGAAATGTCTCCAAATGGGTGTTTGGATCCTCCAAAGGTAATCCTCCAAATTGAGATGCTCTCACCATGGATGTAATGCTATGAGGAGTCTCAAAACTCGCAGCTGTGATCGTCAGCCTTATATTGGAAGGCATTGGTCTATTGTTGTGTCCCATAGTCAAATTCATCATAGTTAACTCCCTTCTCTTTTCAATATACGACATCAACCTCTCCTCGTGCTGTTCCATCTCTACAAACTGCTCTTCTCTAATCCTTTCTGCTATATTACTACTCCGAGCCAATCTGGTTTCCTTACGCAACCTGCGATTAGTTTTTTCAATCTCAGTATCTAGTAGCAAATTCTCGAGCCTTTAACCACGAGTGAGCATAAACAAAATGGAATAAATAAAAAGCAAATAATAACAGAACTAAGAATGGAAAATAAAACACATTGAAATAAAGCAATCATGCAAACAACTAAAATATGCAAATAAACAACGAAGCAAGAATTAAATTTGAGACAATTAATACCGTCTAATTTAATGACTCATAATAAGGAATTTATTCTCAGAAAACGGCGCCAAAAACTTGTTGTTGTCTAAGCAAAACAATATAAATTGAATTCTATCTAGACCAATTAGAGGCAAGCGCATCCTGTCGACAAGTAATATAAAATGGTAAGAACCAAATATCGTACCCAAGGGAATTCCAACATGCAAGACAATTAAATTAAACAATGAAAAATTATTTGGACGATCAAGAATTGATTGATTTAAAAATAAAATAAAATAAAGTAAACAAATCAAGGAAATATGAAAAAGGCAAGGTATGAATCGAAAAGACTAGATTTAATCAAATGAAAAAAATTGTTTAAGGTATTAGATTTCAATTGGATTGGACACTAAAAATTGTAACAGTGGATTGATCTAAGAATTAATTCACTTAAGCAAGTTGAACCTAATGTTCATGGGAATTCCCTTCTCTTCTAAATCTGAGTCACCCACTTAGTTTATAGATAATTCGGAATAAAAGTTATTTAATACAAGAAACCTAAAACTAAGTTCGTTAATCCTAGGTATCCTCACACAAGATCCTAAGGTTGATCTACACTTTAGTCTCAAGTATGTCGCTTGAATAAATTTTCAACAAATTAAATCCCATTGATTGTGGCATTCAATCATCTAAGTTCTTAATCTAAGTGATCAAGCTAAATTAGGACTAAATATGCATTTAATCAAGCAAAAATCAATGTCACAAAAATTATCCTAATCCAATATCAATCTTAAACTTAACCGAAAAGAAAAACTTACTCACACATATTCATCAATGTAACATAAATCACAGTCATAATATATGTTTGCATTGATTAAATCCACACAATTAAAATAAATTAAGAATAATAAAAAATAAATTTAGGACACTCAATGTTAAATCTTCTCCCTCAGCTCACGCAAAAACTTGTTGTGTCATGCACTAGCTGTCTTCTTATCCTCTTACCACAATTTCTTAGCTAACATCTTAGTTTCTTCCACCTCAACATGGCTGCTTTATTTTTTTTAATGTCAACCATGCTGTAACGTTGTGTGTGGAGTGGAGAGTCTCTTAGTTGCCATGGTGATTTGATCTCCACCAGCAACTACGTGTCTTCATCCTTTTATCTCAACCTGCTACTAAAGTCTTTCAATCTCCACCAGATCACATTATTTTTCCAGCTTGTGTTTGGAGAGTGTTGAGTGATGGATGGTCCCTCTTTTCTTGCCAGCTTCACGTAGCTACTTCATTTAATGTCCCCCATGCTATAACGTTTTTCTCCTAAGCCACCATCGCAATGAGTTTTGATCTATGCCTAATGTTATGTGAGTGGAGAATCTCCTAGCTAACATGTGTCTTCACCACCAGCTGCCAACGTCTCATTTGTCTCCACCAGCTCAAAATTTTTGCCACCAACTCAATGTTCTCTCCATCTAGTCCAGCTGTCAACGTCTCAAGCCCCCCACTTACTCTTCTGCCACTCTCTTTTTGTGCTGCCACCTACTTCCCTGTTTTGTTGCCACCAACTTCAATGTTTTGTTCACCAGTGGAAAGTTGCATCCTTGCCCTCTATCCTCTATCCTTTATTTTTTACATATCCAATAAGCTTTTTGTCCAACACCTTATTCCCACACACTCCACTCTCCATCGCCATCTGCTATGTTCCTCTTATTTTCTCACTATTCAATGTCCATGCCCCTCATTCACGCATAACTTTTTTTTCAACTTTTTTTGCCACCAGCTGCCTTTCTATGTTTCTATCTTGTTTGAATAAATTTCAACTCACGCAGCCCTTTATTTGTCACCACCATTGCTTATTCTTTTTTTCTCTTTTCAAAATTGTCTCCATAGTTGTACTCTAGGTCTTTTCACAGTCCACTCACGTTTTTAACCTATTCTCCAAGGTTTTGTGTGGCTGCTGCTCTCTTTTGCATGAAGCGTGCTTTGCGTTTCACAAACCATTCACACTGCTGTCCTTCCCTTCATATGATATTTCCATATTGATGCTTCTCTTCTCTTATTGCCTATGTTGTCGTTTTGTCCCAGCCATCTTGTCCGTTAAATCATATTCTTGCATGCAAAAACATGCACACGTTAACATTTTCCAGAGCTTTTCTTGCTTGATGCTTTTGAACCTTCCAAATTCAATATGTGCCTAAAATTAAAACAATTAACTTTTAATTAGTGCAATTTAAATATTAAATGGACAAGATTCTAGCAAATTATATATCTAAAATCAATATAAAATGTCCATTAACATTTCTTCATTGTTAGGTTTTTTCCTTTTAACTTACACTTATAAGGATTTTCTTACCATTATTTGATTAATAAAAAATATATTAAAATGTTCATACTTACCATGAAATGGAATACTGTTGGGCCCAGGCCCCGGAATACTATTCCCGAGGTGGCCCCTCGGCTACGCCGGCGACGGCGACCCGAAACGTCAAACCCGATCCCAACATTCACACAACATTCGATTCGCACATGTAATTAATACGCAAAATCATTCATACTATAATTCGAATGAAACACCCCAAAACCCAGGGCTACATGCCATAACAATCCAAAATAAAATTCAACAAGTATACTCAGTCATGCATAATACAAATAAGTCAAAAGCCAAAATACATGAAGTATGCTCCATGATTACATGCTCAGCGGGCCAACCAAAATACTAACTTAATGCGACAATCTCTAACTAGGGCAGAGTTCTTCGATGCCTGGCAAGGATCAATTGAAGTTCTGAGTTGCACCTGAGGAGGGAGAAAATAATGGGTTGAGCTACACAGCTCAGTGGCTAATATAATTATAGCCATCGAAGATTAGCACAAAGTCAAGCATATGCATTTATATATATTATACCAATATACTTGTACAAATTTTAGCATTCACCTACAGATCGAATAATCAACGCAATTCATGTAGTCAATTCAATGCACCAAAAATATGTCACAAAGTACGAATAATTCAAATATGCAATGCACATCACAATGGCTCAAGGGTTCCATGGAAACAAAAGGAAGAAACCGAAGTTTACATCCTGAACAAAATGAGTCCATTCAGAGCTCATAAGCCACAAGCGGGCAACCGGGAGAAGGCTCTTGTCGACGTGCACGTGACGAACGAAATGATTCCACTCTCGCCCAAACAAAAGCATATAATCATGCTCAGAATTATTTTATCAAATAGTATGCTTCCATGCTTTTCATTTATTCAAAATGCCATGACCGAAGTCGAGGCATAACATGCTCATCGTCATAATTTCATGCCTCTTTCAAGGAATATGAAATCAAAATCATTTACTGCACATGCATATCAGATAACATATATTCACACATAGGCAAGAATTTGCCTAATAACACAACAACTATAAGTATATTACCCACCTAGAATCGCTTGAGTATCCGACTCACTGATGCTCTTCCTTTTGTGATGGAATTTGATCGGCTTGGTTTCCTATAGCAAACCAAGTCTCAAATTAAACAACATTGAAAGGCAATTAATCGATAAGCGTGAAAATCCAAAGTGCTAACATTATCAGTCTACATTCGACTTCCGACTAAAATTCTCGAATCCTAAGAGGCAAATTCCTAACTTCCCAACTTGTATTCCTTTCTCTCTAGTTCACAACGAATCCAAAATCACCTCAATCGGACATCTATAGCCAAAGATATGCCTAAAATGACAAACTTCACTGCGTCGCCGCGGCGAACGACCCTTGCGCGCCGCGAAGCATCGCTCACCACGGCGAACGATCCGCGTGCGTAGCGACGAACACGTCCCATGTTCGCCGCGGCGTGCACCTGCATGTGCGCCGCGGCGTGTAAATCATTTCTTGCACGTCGCGACGTGCACCCTGGTGCACACGGCGTGCCTTCCTCCTCGCACGCCGCGGCGTGCTCATGAGCACGTCACGACGTGCGGGTCGGGGAACCGACCCCGAACTCTAATTTTTCAGCTTTTCTCACTTCTATCCTTTCCCAAACACAAATGCAACACACCTAAACCTTGATTCAAGACCTATACCTCAGTTCTAACTCATTCAAACCTTAAAATCAGTCATAAAATCAACAACCCAAGGATTCCTAACCATTTTTGCCCTAAAACCCTAAACCATCGATTCTCACACATTCAACCTATCTTTAGGTTTAATCCAACCCCAATACAATGGAATGAACTCAAACTTACTAGGAATTGCTTCGAATCTGTCGAAAATCACTGAAATCTCAAAATCCTCCTTTTCTTCTCCTTCTTCCTCACCTACGGCTTCTCTTCTCTTCTTCTTTTCTTCTTTTTTTTCCTTCTAATTCTTCTAACTCTTCCTTTTAAACCTAAAGGGATGGTCTAAGACCAAAATGCCCCTCCTAATAAGCCTTAACCCATACCAACTTAAGTAAACTTCCCAAAATATCCTTACACAAATTTAATCCTCTAATTCTTGTTTAACCATATTTAATCACATCTTAAACTCAATTATCCAATATTATGCCCAATTTAATCAAACTAAGCCATAAACACATAATCATCATAATTCATGCTTAATGACATTATAAAAAAATTCGGGGTCTAACAAATACCATGTTATATGAGTGATAAAGATGCATTTGGTATTCTATATGTGTGTGCATAATAAGAAATCTTCCTCTAGACATTAATGGTCTTGAATATTCTTTTAAAGTAATGAGATGAGTTACCATAACTATATGTATGATACCTACTATGAATGAAGGCTTGATGCATACTTCTTTAAGGTCTAAAGGGGTATGAGTGGGTTTGTATTTTTCTATAGAAGTTATGTTTATTCTTCCCTTTGAGAGTATAAAACTCTATGCCTAGATTATGACCCATATATAGAGGCATAATTCTAGTGGATATGACATATGCATGCTTATGCTTAAATATGGACGCATCATATTCATTTGTCATATTAGGCAATAGTTCTACACTATGCAAATATTTTCTCTTTACAAACATGATTTTAGAACTGTCTTCACTTTTATGGTTGTATCTTATTCTATACACACTATTGAAATTCTCTTAAAAGCTTAGCATGTTTTCTAATTTTCACTCCTTTTAATGAATTTATATAATGAATCCTTGAGAATATTATCTCCCTTTCTAATGTCTCATTTTCATGCTTCAATGTGTCTAATGCATGATTGACACCAATGATCACATTTTTAGATGATTTAATATTATACAATTCACTTTTCATCTTTTTATTCTAATTTATGCGTGCATCTAATTGTTTTTGAACTTCCTCAAGTTTAGAAGATAATGTTTTCCTTTTCAGACTTACAATTTCTAAACTTTTAACTAGTTCATCTTATGTTAAATCATCATCACTATAATATAAGTTAAAGTTGGATATTACTTATTATCATTTATAGTTGTTAGGCACATATGAGATATCTCTCCTTTCAAATGGTCATTTTCAAATTCACTTGTGTCATCCCAAGTTGAGGCTTTAAGTGCTTTATTATTGTTTTTGTCATTCTTCTCTTCTTATCACTATTTTTTAGTAAAGAACATTATGACTTCATATGTTTAAGGTTTTCTATATTCAAAACAAATAATGTTAGAGGATTTATATCTTAATTAGCCTTTACCTTCTATGAATTCCTTTATTTTGAAGAAATTATTTTCTTCAAAACTTCTTAAAGTTCCTAGGTATAAAGATGAGGTCGTCATCATCACTTTCACTTTTAGATGCCTATTCTTCACTTGATTCCTCCCTTGAGACTTTGAATGTTAAGTCCTTTTTTTGTTAGCATGGTCAGTATTTTTTTTTAATCTTTTAGAGCCTTATTTCATATGTAAGGAGAGATCAATAAATTTGTCTAATGGCAGTATTATTAAATCTTTGACTTTATGTATAGTTGTCACTTTAGTTCCTTATATCTCTAGAAATGACCTAAACAATTTTCTTACCATTTTAGCATTAGTATAAATATTTTCAATACCTTTGAGAGTATTAGTAATATCAATAAATCTAGTATATATGCTAGATATGCTTTCATCATAGTTCATTTAAAGCTCTCATTATTTGTTCCCTTATATCTAATTTCCAAAATGTGCCTAATTTTATCAGTCGTTTCCCATATAAAAGCCCTATTAAATTTGTGTCCTCCCAATGGATAAAATAAGATATGTGCAACCTTACTATTTAAGAAAATTAATCTCTTATCTTGAGGTCCCTATTCTTCCTTTAATTTAAGGATCTTTTTGTTATCTACACTTTTCGTAAGTATAAAGGAACCAATTGAAACAATTTCTCATAGGTCAACACTTTTGACTATTAAGAAAAATCCCATCCTAGTTTACCCATATAAATAGTCATTTCCATTTAAAAAAAAGGGAGCTCTAATAATATTTGGTCCCTTTTATTTGAATGATGATGTCGATGATCCTCCTAAGTATGTCATTATAATCTTTATTATATAATTTCATTGAAATGTAAGCATAATATACTTGCTCTAATGCTACTTATTAGTCCCTAATAGCATCCAAAAGGGAGATGAATTGAGTGTTTATAAAATTTAATAAAATTTGCTAACCAAAAGAACTCAATTTAACAATAATTAATATATATGAGAATGAAAAATTACTTAGCATAAAGCAATGAAACAATTTAATAATAATTTAAAGAGGATAGGGAAGAGATAATGTAAATAAATTTATAGTGATTTAACAAACAACCCTTGCTTACATTCACTCTAGAGACTCTTTTTAGAATTCTACTATAATTTTTATTTTAAGGCAAAGAACATCCTTTTTATAATGTTTTCTCGACAAAGAGGAACCCTTTTACATCTTCCTTCATGGTGATGAGGGACTTCAATTCCACTTAGAACACTCCCAAGTACAATAATATAACCCCAACTAAATCTTTTAACTCAAAATACCTCACGTTATCACTTCAAAACTACAAAGAGACTCACTCTTACAAATATTCAATAATGCTTAAATGATTGAAAAACAAGTTAAAATGTGTGTAAAAAAAACCAAATACTTCTTGATGCTAAAACCAATCAGAAAAATGTATTTATAGGATTTTGGGATCCCACTAGCCATTAGAGCCAAAAACAATCCGTTACAATGCCTAGTTACATAGTACTAGTTGACCAATTTAGCATATTGCCTAAGTGGTCAATCAAAGGATCATAGCTAGTAAATATGTTCTTTTAATGCATATTGGTCGACCAATATTAGCAAAGAACAACCTTTTTACAATGTTTTCTTGACAAAGAACCCTTTTACAATCTTCCTTTATGGTGATGAGGGACTTCAATGTCACTTAGAACACTCCCAAGTACAATAATATAACCCTAAGTGAATATGTATTAAAAGCACATATACATATTCACTAGCTTTGATTGACCACTGAGGCATATTGGTTGATATAACACATATGTTGATAAATTTATCAATCAATGTTACTGTAAATTTCTTAAACATCAAATTTGACAATGTTAACCTATATTGGTTAACCACTAGCCTATATAGGTCAACCAATTCCTTAAAAATATGATTTTAAAAGCTTTAAAGGGTAAAACTCAATTTGTTTAATGCATTTATGATTTAAACACTTTGCAAAATATTCTATAAAGAGCATTTGAAAGATCAAGAGACCATATATTAAAACCAAAAGCCTCAGTGTGTCTTAATAAATGCAAAGACTCGTGCGATAAAATGATACGAAATGTTTATGTATGTTGAGTCTTTTAGAACATTAAGGTAACTAAATGAGATTAAAGTTAACATTACAAACTAAAGAATGACCTTGATATTCCTTGTTCTTTTTTTGTTATTGACTTGATCTTCACTTTGTAAGTTGTAAACTTTATCTTTTCTTTTATCAACTTCATGAACCATCTTTTTGAGTTTATGACTCCATCTTGTTCTCATATTCCTTCTCATCAAAATAATAAACACATTAGTAGTAACACATTAGTAGTACTTAATTTTATTATCCAAATATTGCTTGAAACCTCTCTTAGTTTAACATAAATTATATGCCAATATGTTTTGTTAGACATTAATTTTGAAAATTAAAAAAAAAACTAAGAATAAGTTTTCAAATGTTTTCACAACCACTTATATTTTCTTATTACTCACATTTTCTAAACTAATATTGAAGCATTGTAACACGATGAGAATTACTATGGTATATATTTGAATTTGAATTGTTATATGTTATATAAAAGATGGTAGAATTAATGTGATAGAGGTTAAATAATACAACATTATTTTTAAATTTATATAAGAAATCTTATGATGATTGTTAATGTATTAAAACTATGAAGGAATATTGATGTCTAGTAGTAGTAATGACTAATATAGAATCTAAAGACAAAAAATCACCCAACCAAATTCAGAGGTGATACTATGATGTGTAATAAAATAGTTTTTCGTAATCTGAGGGGCTAGAGAAGAGTTTGACTTGGACTAATTAATAAAATAGTTAACTGAAGAGGTCTCTGATAAACTGGAACCATTGCGTAGGACAGTGTCCTCGTTGGAATTTGTGGAAATCAAAAGGTGAGCTGGCCTAGGCCAGTCAGTCATAGATATGGAAGTTTGGCAGGAGGCAGACGGAGCTAAAAGTGCCGCGGAAGGCGAAAAGCGCAAGTGCCAAGTGGAATTGGATTCGAGTTTTTGCTTTGCATTGCGGTATTGAATATTAAGCTTTTGGGTATAGTCTAGACTATAGACTACGGTATTGAATATTAAGTTTTTGGGTATAGTATAGACTATAGACTATAGTATATTACAGGCCCCACGCGCAAGTGACCCTGCAGTCAGCACATGGTTATTACAGGCCCCACGCGCAAGTGACCCTGCAGTCAGCACATGGTTTGGTAGGTGGAGACCGGAGAACCAAGCTGCTAATATATATTCACAGGACAGGACATTATACAAACTTAAGTCTACGATTTCAAAGTTGGACTTTGGAGCATATACCGTTAGTTAATTTTCCAGGTAAGGTGACAAATGAGCTAACTTTTGCAATTTATTTCCTTAAAAACTCATCAAAGTTGGGATCCATTTTGTATTTGGTAAACCTATTAAGTAAATTCATCTATATGTTTCAATACTCTGAAGAGGCAATTATTTTTTCAAGTTTCTTCTTACAGGTAAGTAAGTTTTTCTTAACCAAGTATTGCATTGCCATTGCTTTACATCTTTTTCTTTTTTTCAGTTTGGCAAAGAAAAGTAAACGAAAGCTCTATTCGTTTAACCGCGTGTACTAGAAGATTAAGCATTTCACGTTAGACCAAGAAAACAGAAACAAAAGTAGCAAATAAAAAGAAGACGACGAGGACAGAAGCAACGAACAGGAAGAGAACAAAGACAAGAAGACCAAATTTGATGTCCAGTTTGAACAGAGTATCTGATTAAACAAGTTTTTACAAAGAGAAGTTCCTTTGGACGTGACTAATGTTGAGTAGAATTCCAAAGATCAGATATCCGTATTTGCTTATACTTGTAATGGTTTCTTTTTTCTTACATTTTGTTCTTATGCATTGAAAAGCATAACTATATGCGTATCAGACGTATATTTCAGCCTTGGTTTGTCTTCTACCTCTCTTTCGGTGAAAAGCTAAATAAAAAAGAATATTTTCTTGTGAGCTGTAACCAGAAGAAGAATTCCATTAACAAACTATGAAGCACTTCTTTCTTTGTTCAGAAGAACATACACGACCAACTGCTGACCTACTTCCCCGTATTAACAGGCTTTTTAAATTGCAGCCTGTTACGACTAGATAGATTGACAGTAACTACACGTGAATTATTATGAATGCAACACAACGTTTAATTAGGTTGGCACAGCTCAAATAATAAATTAAAAGGATTAACAAGTTCTTCCGTGATGTAATTTAAATGCCGTATAAAAATCACAAGAAAATCATGAATATAACAAGTAGATAAGGTTAAGCTACTGGATGTCAGATTCTATAAACCAGAGCTTAACAAACAACGGAACCTAAAAAGAATTCAAAGAACTCTCTCTAATCTATTCAATTGACTAATGCATGCTAGTTTTGCTTGACAATGACTCAGGTTTCTCCAAACTCCAAAAGTTTAACTTCACTACCAATGTGTTGTACCTCAGAAAGTTGTACTTGGTCAGTTGTGTCTTTTGGAGTGCAAGCAATATTTTTTATGACCGAGAAGTAAAGGTCAAATTCTGCTTTTAGTTTCCGGCAGCATGCTTCTATCCATTTTTCAGCTACACTTGTAGCCACACTGTCCTGGCTATCTCTTTCATGCTCTTCTATTGCTGGTCTTATTTCATCATATAATGATGCAAGCTGGGAGGCCGCATCATTCTTCAGTTCCTGCACAATGATTTAAGTCCATCAAAGAGACCGAGGGCAAGTGCAACAGAACCAATAGCCATAAGATTGATGCGGAGAAATGATATAAAATGAAGTTATTTTCTTCAGGCGTTGGACAATATGCCAATCCCCTAATGACAATGGAAGTGTAACTACCCTCCTGAAGTTTTATAACACCAAAGACATGGAGCTCTTAATTTGATCTTTTGGGGCAATTCACTACTGTCACTTCACCACTGCTGTGAATATACACAAAAGACACGAAGACAGCTCATACCTCATTTGTCAGCACTTCCTCTTGTGCTTCTTTTAATACTAAAAGTTTGGCAACATATCTTGCATCAACTTGTTTTTCAGTCACATCTTTCGATTTTCCATTAGAGTGATGCTTCAAATGTTTCTTTTTCTTGCGCCCAGGTCCAATCTTTTTTTTTCCCGCACTGTTACTCTGGATTGCACTCTTTTGTGCAAAGCCCTGTTGAGTATCATGGCAATACAATCTCATCTCATCACAGGATTCAGTTTTTACTGGATTAATTAAGACACCTTCATTTGGAATTGAATCAAGCTGACTAACAAGAAGAGCAGCTGAGTTGTGCTCAGCTTCCATACTCCAATCCATTATCGAGGAACATTCATAATTTCTACTCATTCGAATCTCAGAAGGAGAGTTCCCAGTTTTTGGGAGCTTTGAGGAAGGCTCATCTTCTGCAGAATCGTATAATGGAACCTTTTCAACAGTATACCTACACCCAGAAAATAATCAAAATCAAAGTCAAAAGAAAATGAAACATAGTTGATAGACAACGAAATATGAAAGATGAATCACATCACAGTACATTACTTCAATTGAGCAAACATCACAAAATGCAAAACCTGCATGATTTGACATCCCAATATGATCAACATTTATAGTTTATCCCGTTTTGATCAAGTTGGTATATTCTTCATCTGAATATAGGAATTTTCTTTTTCATAGTATTTTATGTCAAAGAAACTCGTGCGCACACCAGCAAACAAAGAATTTGCACAAAATTGACGAAAATGACTGGTTTAGTGGAACTAGAGAACACAAAGATGAGGAAAGAATCTCTTATCTCAAGTCAGTATATGAACTTTCTTTACAATTATGAAAGATAAGGATCCAAGCAATTTAAGCCAAATAGAATGTCTCTCATGGGGATCCTCCACTAGGCTCTCCTGCTCCAAACAATTAGGTTAACAGTTAAACCAACAATCATGGGGTTGGTTCAGATTTGCTCCATCGTAAACTTGAATAGCTAGCAAAGCCAATCTATTATTCATCGAAAATATGTAAATATTGCAGTGAACAATAACTAAACTTGCTACTTTATAGAGAATAGAAATTAATAAAGACAATAAATCCAGAAAACCATAATAGAAAAGCATCATGTACAATCAAACATTACCTCTCATCATCATCTTCCCATAGGTATGTGTCTTCCTGCAACAATGGAGTGAAAATATATTGAGACATGCATTAAGATTTATTTTACTGAGAAAATGGAGATATCTGAAAACAAAAGGCACAAATATGAAACTGGAAGCTAAAAGCAAAAACTGCAGGAATGATATTCAAAACTTCGGTTACTATGAAAACCAGTTAATAACAAAGCCAAAAACTCCTAGAACGATATTCAAAACTTCATGTTACTATGGAAAGAAGTTAATAACAAAGCCAACTCATACTCCACTGACATGAAAACCCATAATCAAGCTTTCCAATTCTATTAGTTAACCTTTTAATGGACTGCATATTACACAATTAAAGGTTCATTTTCTTCAAATTCAATTCCTTGTATCTAAAAGATTTACCTGGAAACCACGAGATTTTGCCCCGAGAAACCCAGAACATGTAGCAGCACCACAAAGACAACGAACCTTTGCTCCACCATACCATTCAAAATTATAATCATATGCAAGTTCAGTTCCATTGGATATATCTTGCTTTGCAAATATTCCAACACGTATCTCTCCCAAAACATTCCACTTTCTTGTCTCACAGTTAGGTTGGCTACATTTATTGTTTGTGAGCATAATTCAATTAAAATCAAGAGACCAATAAGTAAAAATAACTAAAAACAATTTAACAAAAGGAAGCACTTTCTTTCCCAAAGCTTCATGCTCTAACATAAATGGCTTACCAAGAATGGTTAATAAATCTAGCAAGGCTTCCCTTTTTTGTGGCATCAATTGACTCAGCAGAGTTGAGAGAAATTATATATGCATCTTTCAGCCCTGTATACAACATTTGAGAAATATAAAACATCTTTCCTTTAGATAAATATAAACATTATGCCTGACAAACTAGTGTTCTACCCTGATTTTCATAATTCTGAGATCTTCGCCTTGCTTCTTTCCATGATATTACTTCTCCACAGTACTCAATGATGAATTGTCCAGCCTGGAATATGAAGACAGAAAAAAACAGTCAGTGATATCATTTATCTAAGCTTCTCACTAGATGGTGCCATGTGATAGGATATACTTCTCCCTACCATATGGTATCCTTTTTAATCAAGAAAGGATGCAGAGTGGAAAAACCTTGATGGCATGAACAGCCCCAATAACCAAACATCGTTGCATAATAGCGACCCAACAAACGCAATGAGCATCCCACATAAATTCACGCAAATGCAGTTATTGTTACCTTGATATCCTCATCAGCAAGAAGACCCCACCCACGACCTTCCGTTTGAAACAATTTTGTCTTAGCATACTGGCATTTCTGAAATTTCTGTTAACAGAAGGGTACTAAAATTAAGAAAATGCTAACATATTGTTTTCCACATAATTGAACGAGATCATTAGCCCTCTGTCAGATATTTATGCCATCATTATAGACTATCAAATTAGAACTCCCATTATGCAATTTTAGTACTCAGAAAAAAATAGGACCGCAATAAAACCATGGCCATAAACAAAAAATATCTTAGGGAGTGGCTATAGAATGCAATAGATGGAAACTAAAACATACAGCTATAAGATTAATCACTGACCTGATTCTTGCAATAGTTACCACAAGGGCAGTAACCGGGGGTACACTCTGTACTTGTTAAAACATTCAAGCACCTTTCCTCACATGTACTAAAAGGGTCATTTTCATTGAATCTGCATTCGCAGATGGCAATTTCCTCTTCTTTCTGTTTCTTGTGTCTAGAGCAAGTGTAAAGATATAAAAAAAATCAAATTCAATGATCAAATTGACCATATAAATAAACATCGAGCCGATTGAATTCATTGAAATCAACAAGTGCAACAAAAAGCTATAACTTAAAATCAAGTGACATAAGGATAGTTCTCTTTCCATAACGTTATAGGACAAGTATGGGCTTTTAAATACTGTATCATCATCGCCCCTAACCTTGACCTTAAGAAGAATTGAAAGAGGCAGTTACTAGAAAGAAGATTGTTCAAAAAAGAGTGAAGATAGTCATACCGGCGATATGCAAAATCATTCTGTTGAATGTGCTCATAATGAGGAATTAGTTCCCTGCACGGATCCTTCATACAATACATTGCCATTACTTTAGGATACAAAAAAGCATACATCCCATAACTATCACAAAATGTAACACTTAAGTACAAATCTGTCCTCGATAACCCATCACAAAACAGAAGCAATTGTTTTACATTATTAACTCAATTTTAGTTGATACTGCCATCCACAGAAATTCAAGAATTGGTATAAGTAAATAGAATCACAACTCCAAGAAAGATATGCATATAACCATAACAGAGGTGCTATGTGTTACCATGAAGAGATTTCAATTCGATTCACTGAAGAAAGGCATCCTAATCACCAAAGCAACCAAGTGCAATGAACTATCTGCCATATCAGAAGAAAGGGAATCAAAAAGCACAATTGCGTTATAATCCCACTTCCCCAGAAAAGAATATAACAGAAAATTTAAGCTTCACTAATATCGCAGTTGAAGTAACGTTGAACTTTAGACATAAAAAGAGATAAGCAAAACTGGAAATGAAGTTTCTAGAAAGATATACGAAACCGAAACAACAATGAATTGGGCATTTGGGTTGATATATTTCTGGAGTTGATTATGTACGATCGATTTTTTAATACCTCAAGATAGAGAGATGAATAAATTAATCACACCTAAAACCTAATTGAACCCCCCGAGGTTCTTCAAGTGATTTCCAGTTGGAAAAACAGCACGAACTTTTCACACCAGGTTGCATTTGCGCAAGGCCGTCTCTCTCTCTCTCACCTTGTTTTTTCTTTCAATTATGTTGGCGTTTTGTATTCATTTTCCCGCATGATATTTTGTTATATTAAATGTCTTTATTTATATCTGTTTTTTCACGATATTTTATTCCTAATTTTTTTCATTAAATTTAATCCACGTATTTATATAAACCCTACATAAATATATAGATAAAATTAATCTCATCTATATATTTATATAAATTCTACATAAATATATAAATAAGATTTAATAAAAAATAATACAAACACTATATTCGGAAGAGAAGATCTTATTCTTCTTTTTTCTCCTTTATTTCTTAAAAAAAAGAAAAAACTTTCGTTTCGTTTCCATACATAAACGTTCCACGAATCAAAATTTAAGCACAACAAGAAGGACCAAATCACCTCTTTCATTACTTTCTGCATACTATATTTCACGAAAATTCATCCATTTAATAGATAGAACTCACAAAATTTGAGCAGCTGTGATCTTTTGAGAACAAGTAGCCACTTTAGTTGGGAACAAAAGATTTGTCCAAACAAGGAGTATTTTCAACTCAAATGTTTTTATAAAATTTTGCCTTATGTTCTAACTTTATAAAAATCATTTTATTTAAATTTCGATAAGTTTTGTACGGTACTATACTAGTACAGGTTAATATCAGATATTATTTTGAGTAACTTTTTAAATTTATAAAATATTTCTTAATTTTTTTAAATTACAAAATAGTCTCTCAATATATTGTATTGTATAGTTTATAATTTTAGATCAACCATGTGTCCACAAATCATAATAAATTTTTTTGAAATAATAATAATCTATCATTTCTATTAATATTACCTTTCAATATTTGAATTATAAATAATAACTACAATTAATATAAAAAACATTGTACAAATATGAAATTAAGAATAATACAAAGCACTTAAAATGTTACAATTTCATCATATAATAAATAATAATACGTCAAAACATCAAATAAAAAATAAATATTCATAATTCTCTAAGTATTACAATTTACAACAGAAGTTCACACTAAGGAAACAACTAACTAGAAGAAAAATATGAAATAAAAACATTTACAGTTATATATATATTGCATGTATAGAATTTAATATATACATCAAATATAAGTGAAATTAAAAGAAAAAGAGAAATGAAAACCTAAAATTTCATTAAGACGAATATTCTCTCAAATCGCACTTTAATTCTTATTTGATACAAAATCATCATCATTGAGAGGAGCTTCATCATCACTACCATTCAAATTTATTGCATCAAATGATATATTAGTACCTTTTATCCAAAATTATCTTTCAAGTCACTCTCATCTATCAAATTCATTTCCTCAAAAACCCACTCTATCAAAAGATCGATATGATCAAGATAAATTGAATATATGAAACTACTTGTTCTATTAATAGTCCTAATATATAAATAAAATTAATTATTAAGAAATTATAAGAAATTGTATCCAACTTAATAATGATAATAACATACCTATAAAGACTAAATCGTTCAATCTTTTGTGCTCCAATCTATCTTTTTTTTAAAATGGATGAATTTAAATGTTTTCCAATTCCTTTTGTACCCTTTTGCACTTACATATTGACTCATAATTCGAATTGCAAACCTTTATATTTCTAAAACACCACTTCCAAATTGATCCCACCAAGCAACTTTAAGACAATAAAAGTAGCATTATAAACAAAATAAAATGATGATTAATTTTTAACGAGTAACAAAAGTAGTAAAAAATATACCTAGATTAAGTTTATCTCTTTGACAAATAGCAATTTTCATCCCAAAATCACCAGAAGTATCCTTAATAATCTCTATTTGTGAGCTTAGGAGATCTTACATTATCTTATAGATAACAATTGTTGTAATAGTTAATAGCATTCC